>BLKR01005048.1:0-90529 GCA_011170035.1 Teleogryllus occipitalis
GAGATTACTGAAATATTCTGGAATACGTATATAAACGTATTCTGTTCCCGTATTGCCAATGGAAAACTGTGGACAAAGAAATCCCTTAACTGCTGCACTCTACTGGATATTACATAATGTCCGCAAACGGAGAGTACCACAGTGATCGGAATGTTGAGAACCATGATGACACCGAATATTCCACATTTTGACACGCTGGTTTCCGAGTAATACAAAACTGGAAATTGCAAGCCTCATGATAAACTGCGCGAACTCCTGTGTAGTGAGAGAAACAACAACTTTCGCTCACTACTACGATGCCTGGCGTTTGCAAACTACAGCTCAACAAGCAATTACAATCATAATTGGTTTTGGGGCAAGCAGTGCGATCATATTTTCTTGCTGCTGTACGAGAGAACGGCGGCTTTCGACGGAAGATAAGCTCGAACTTCGCGGCGGGGTGGAAGGCATCGAAAGGGAAGTTCGAAGGCCATGAAATAATGGAACACAAAGTCCATGGTCTGCCCGGTGGCCGAGATCGCTAACGCAGTAGTGTCGTAGTGATCTCGGACCGAAGGGTCGCGGATTCGAGTCCCGCATCGGGCATGGTTGTATTTGTGTTCGTCCCTTCACCCTTTAGCATCACCATTTCGTTTCATCTTCATAGTTACCGTAACGTTAACTCCTCGCTAATGACCTAGCGACCTTAAATAATCCCCCCCCCAAAGTATACCATGACCTTAAATGCTGCCGAAAATACAACTTTTAGAAAACGTACTCAAAATGTTTATCGCAATATAACAAGGCTCGCGTTTGTAGCCACGCCTCAAAATTCCGGCTGTCAAGACGGCCACGGCCGCGTGTACCCGTGCGACGAGGTCTTGCGCGTCGACCGGCGCAGTGCTCGTGGGATCGTTCTCCGCTGCTTGCAATACTACCGCTTGGTAGTACGAGACTACCACTTTGGTAGTTGGAGCAGTACGACGGCGCGGTCTTCTGATGTCGACGGCGCGGCCTTTCGCACTTGGTTGCGGAAGGACGTTTCCTGTAGCTCGCAGTCGTGTATCGAGGGTTCAGTCCAGGAGTCCGATGCCGGCGAGTGGGATATTGCACGGCATACCCATGCACAACAACGCTGGCTGGTATTATCGCGACATTCCCCTAATACCAAAAACATATCACAATACTTGTCTCTAGTAAACGTCTCCATTACCGCCATTTCACATGGTTGCTCGCTGAGAACTGATGCACATCAGCGGAGCATTGACACTGACAGCGTCAAGGTGCGTTCTAAAAGGTTGTGTTTCATTATCGTGATAACAATGGTAACCCAGCGCGTTGAGCGTAGTCCCAGTACAAGCGTGATGTAAAGTATGCTTTCTGCAGCATGCAATTAAATCGTGTTTTAAGCGTTATTATAAATCTGTAGCCGCCAAGAAAATCAATATTGGCTCTTCTACATATGATGCATATGGAAGTACTTACTATGTGCGGGTATGAACAGACATCCTATGTTTCATCGTTTCATTCTCATATAGCGATAATAAAACTGAATGTCTGCATTATTTACATTTTTTAAACGTCATGCAGTACATTTTTGTTTTTGTTTTTCATGATTTTTGGTTTGATATCCCATTTATGAAAAAAATTAATATTATTGGTCGTGATTCACAAGTCCACTCTGATGTTCTAATTTAAAACCTCATGAATGATATGCCAATGCAGGTGCTTCAAGGCAGAAAGACGACTCGCGTGGGCTGCTCAAAAGAAGGCGAGCGCGAGGCTGCCAATCGCCCCGCGAGGGGGATGTGGGCTGTGGGAGCGGCCCATGGGCAGTGTCCCGTGGGGCGCGGTGGGAGCATCCGCCCCTCCCCGTCCCCGGCCAGCGCTTCCGAAATTATAGAGCCCCGCGGCAGCGCCCGCTCTGCGCCCGCGCCCGCGCCGGCCGCCCATTAGGCGCACGTCGCGTCCCCGCGCGGCCGCTCCGGAAGCCGCCACTCGACGCTCGGCCCCGCTGTGGGCCGCTCCCGCCTTCTGCAGGGCCCTCCAACGCCACGCCACGCGCATGAATTTCATTCATTGATTGATTTATTTTTTCGTTTTTGATCGATTGCTTTTTCGTTTTTGATTGATTGATTTTTTCGTGTTTCTGGGCGCGTCAACGGCTTTGGTCGTTAGTCCCGTAAGTGTAGTGCATGCTGTTTCTCGGAAGATGGCGAGATCTTCCCCCGCTGGATGGCGAGATTCGGCGCCGACCTACCGTCGGCTAGTGGGGTTTTCTCCAACCAGAACTCTCCCACCAGTGGGGCACCCCCCAGCCGGGACAAGCTCTAAGCTCCCGACCGGTCTCCCGGAATATGTGGTAGTGTAATGCATGTCAGAGGCGCTCCAGTGACATCAGTTGAGCACTGAGCTACCGCTCCCGGTATGCGCATGAACATTTTTGGTAATTACCACTGCACATTTGCAGCACTACTCCTGATTTGTGAAAATGTCTCCCTTCTTAAGAGTTGCTTGCTAGCTTGATTGATTGACTTTTGTGATACCGCATTATTAGTCAATTATCCCGTAAGTTCAGTGCGTGGTATATTCTGGGAGTTACCGACTCTGGGAGTTTTCCACTCCTGCGAGAACGCGAGATCCGACACCGATCTATTTATCTGTTTCTTGGGTTCCCTCCTCCAAGTGTCTCCGCCAGCAAGACACTGCCCTCACCGAAACAAGCTCGAAGGACCCCACAGCTCTCCCTAAATGTGATATTCTAGTGCACGTCAGTGTGTGTGTGTGTGTGTGTGTGTGTGTGTGTGTAAAGGGAGAATCTAGGATAGGGAAGACAAACGAAAGATCGTGTGTGGTTTGTTTTTTATGATACTACTTGAAGGGAAGTATTGAAAGTCCACCCTCATTTAATGTTTGTACTGATTATGCAGGATAGCAAGGTTCATGCTTGTCCTACTTTAATCCTACATGTCCTTCGCCTTCCATAAGTCAAAATACCCGTCTGCAGCGCCTCTGACCGGGAGGTCCTAGGTTCGAGTTCTGGCGGCGGCAGGATTTTCGACACTAGCTTTTCAGCTAGGTCGAATTCATTCACTGTCTGGAGGAGAATTCTAGCGGCCGACTGCTCTGATTGGTAGTTTTCCGTGGTTTCTCCGATCAACACCAGGCGAATGCCGGAGCCGGACCTTACCAAACGGGCCACGGACCGCGCGCGATCTGTCCTTCCTCTTCCTTGTCCTATCCTCTCCCCTTACACACACACTGACACTAACATGCACTACACTACCACATATTTCGGGAGACCGGTCGGGGGCTTAGAGCTTGTCCCGGCTGGGGCGGTGCCCCGCTGGTGGGAGAGTCTTGGTTAGGGGGAAACCCCACTAGCCGACGGTAGGTCGGCACCGGATCTCACCATCCAGCGGGGGAAGATCACCGCCCAACTCCCGAAAAAAACATGCACTATACTAACGCGACTAATGACCACGGTAGTTGACGCGCCCGGAAACACGAAAAAATCAATCAATCAATCAATCAAAATACCCGTACGTAAAAAGAATAATGTTTCAAAGAACGTGTTATTAAATAATTCTTCAGCCTTTTGGACATAATATTCAAGGCATTTGACACCTACTAAATACATTATCGTAAAGAAAACCAAATGGAAATTTCTGGAAAGTGAAAAATATTAAACAAGCTGGATATGAGCGTTACATACCAACGCAGAACTAATCCAAAGAGAACATGCTGACTTCCTCGTGCGTCTTTTAAATAATTGAATGTCTATGTAGTACAAAATCTATACAAACATAATTCAAAATTAAATATTCATAAAATTTGTAATAAATTTTGATGCCGAACTGCAAACACATTCTATTAAAGATATTGCAAAATAAACTTAACTAAATTAATGTTCAAGAAGAACACAAACCTATGAAAGGGGAAGTTTGACAACCGCCAGGTATCTTAATTGTAACTTTTATTTTTACTTTCTTGCTACGGAGTAGCAGGAAACTTATGTAATGCTGCGCGAAAAAACAAAGAATTTTCTCTTATTATAAGGCCCTAGTAACGAAAAAGTGAATAAATCTAGTTGCTAAATTTAGAAAAAAGTCCTTTAACTCGTGGTGTAGTCAGAATCCATGTTTTGTGATTGCTTGATAACGAAAAATCGATTGTCGTCAAAACGTATGTCTGTCTGTTTGCGAACGTCCATCTGTGAACAACGCTAGCGGTTAAACCTTTCAGTCGATTTTCTCCCAAATTGGTATTTCCCAATCTATCTGGCTGTTGTCGCGGCCCCTTGTTTTGAAATAGATATTTTAATTTTACTTAAATATGTTACTTAAAGATAGATTTTGAAAAAAGGTCATTAACAATTTTTTAAACATATTTGTATTTTTCGCATAATTTTGCATGAAAATGCGGGTGAGAATGTACGAGCTGTTTTAGCATCACTAGTTGTATGATGGTCACTCTATGGCAAATGAGTGTCACGTAATATTTTGTAATACATTGAAAGTTTAATTCCAACACTTTCCCAAATTCTTACTCATTTAAGATGTAAATTGTGATCACATTCATCACAACATTTTAGCCAAAAGTTTTGTTTCTGTATCTGTAATTTTTAGTACAGTGAAACTTGCTCAATGAGAAACGTATAATGCGAAAATCTGTCTCTGTCTATAATGTGAACATAATCGCGAACCTGCAAATGTAAATTCCGCAGTTTTACATTGCTTAATGCGGAATTTTGACTAATACAAAAAAAACTAGTCCCTTGAGATTCCGCAATGAGCACGTTTTACTGTCTCATTATTTTATAATGAAGTGTATCAGTGATTGTGTATGTGATGCATAAGCAGGACAAGATATTGGGATATTTGAGATATTTTAAAACAATCAATTCAACACTCTTTCTTTACAACGGAATTTTATTTCTTATTAAATTTTACAAATATCTCGATTCAGTTAGCCGCATCCTCAGGTTATCTGAAATGATACAAACATGTAACAATTTCGTTTTTAATTAAAATAAAAGTCCAAATATCTGTGTTAGATATAAGAATTAAGAATGAAAAAGATATCTGAGTTTCAGAAAAATATCGCACTCCATGATAAACTAAAATGTTTTTAAATTGAAAGTTGAATACAAAAAGTAAAACAAACAACGAGACACACCACGTACGAAGTTCGTACGTAAGTACGAAGAACAAATCTTACCTCTCTTAAAATACTAACAAATACTCTATTACTCGCTGAGTTTAGCTCGGAGCCACCCTACATTCTGGAGGAGAATTCTAGCGACCGGCTGTTCTGAACGGTTTCTCCGATCAATAACAGGCGAATGCTGGAGCAGTATCCTATTAAACGGGTCACGGGCCGCGCCTGATCATTCCTGTGCCTTCTTTGTCCTATACTAACCCCTTGCAGACACAATTACATGCACTGCAGTACCACTCATGTCGGGAAACCAGCCGGGGCTTACAGCTTGTTCCAGATGGTGCGATCCCCCTCTGGCAGAGACACCCGGAGGGAGGAATCTCCTCCAAGCCGACGTGTAGGTCAGCACCGGTTCCCATCATCCAACGGGGGAGGAACATCGCAACAAGCCGCGATTAAACATGCACCACACTAACGGGACTAATGACTATAGAAGTACTCGTACCCGAAAACATCAATAAATTACCGTATTATTATTATTATTATTATTATTATTATTATTATTATTATTATTATTATTATTAATGTTAATTTTGACTCTCATCACTAACACCGGTTCGCACCGTTCAGCGGTGGAGGAATACCGCAACAACCCGCGATTAAATATTAACTATACTAACGGGACTAATGACCATAGCAGTTGACTGCCCAGAAACATGAATAAATAACCATATTATTATTATTATTATTATTATTATTATTATTATTATTAACGCTAACTTAGCTAACTAACTTAACGATTCATACATTTACAGTACAGAAGTACAGCCAATAATATTGGCATGCTTGTGTGTGCAGTGTTTTGCGCGAGAGCCTTCGCGCGCGGCCACAGCGCGCGGCGGAGGCGTCCGGCGCTCCAAGCGGTCCACTTAGCGGCGGGCAGACGCGGTGTTTAGCCGGCGAACGCCTATCATCAGCGGGATGAAGCCGTAGCTTCGAAAAGCATTCGGTGCGGAACCTCTCCTGCGCGCCCCGCTCGCAGCCAGTGGCAACGCGAAAAGCGAAAAGACCCCGCGCGGCGCAAGCCGGTTGACCGCTGATGGATATAAATGCTTTTGACGGCTCCGATCGAAACACGGCGGAAGGCACGTCCTCGTGCATTCCACTCCAGTCCCTCGCTAACCACTTTTTTCCGCCGACAACCAACTTTAATGCTCCGGATCAGCGAGTGGATTGATGTACGATATCGAACCAGAAGGTAAAACGCGCTTCTAATTAAGTGATCTGGAGTTTCGGAATATCTTTATGAATATATATGACGTATAGCGTTTAGGGACAAATTATCTCCACATCTTCCAGAATACGTGATAAAATATTCATTTGAAATATTAGTAATTTATTTTCTATTTCTTTTCATATTCTTAATAGAGAGTTATTATCAGAAAACTCGAGGATAATAACATTTGACAAATTGTGAAATTATCTTTACCCGTACTTGTTCTTTTATAAGCATTTATAATATATTTTTTAAGCTGTTTCTGCAATTACTGAAGTTTTTATCATATATGTAAAAATATGCACGCTGTCTTAAGTAATAGGTAGTTGTGTACTACGCAATGAAAGAGTTGTTTCTCTTTGTGTAATTTGTCACTTCGTTAAAGAAAACTCCGTTAAAGAAGTCTCCTTAAAAAAAGAATAAGTGCTGTTTTTATTTTTAGAGAAATAATTAAAATGCGTTATTTAACTTATGGATTGTATTTACAAAAATGTAGTATTAAATGACATATTTCTTTAAAGTCCTTTTCTGTGCGATTGTGATGAAAGAAGTGCAATTAAATTACCTAATTCATTTGATAGTGCTATCTCTACTGTATTTAAAATTTTATTCAATGAAACAAATCCAGAATAAACACATTGGCAATACCTTGGCGCTAATTTTTTTTGTTCGTTTTCTTACTTTACAAAATTGTTAATCTGTTTCTTCTCAGATTCATGTAGAATTTTTTCTGTTTTATTTACTACTTATTTAAAATCTGTTTTTTCAAATTAAACATTCAGCAAATTGGTTCTTGGTAAGGAACATAAAGACATTAAACATTATCCAAAGATGGCAATGACAAATCTAGGATGTCATGTCTCTTGAGTCGTTCAAGGTTTTCACTATTTATTTATTTTTAAATAAATAATTTTATTTAAATAAATTTTTATTTAAATAAATTTTAAATTAAAAAAATCATTTTATTTCAATAAATAAATAAAATGTTTTCACTATTGTCCAGAAGATTGATTACCAATGGCGTTTGGATGTTGGTTCAGGCGTGCTTGATATTTGATGCTGCGTTGTGCATTATTTCTTCGTATACGGAGGGAATTTGAAGATCTTGCTATATTATGTTGTTAAATACGTAGCAAGTTAGTAATAAAAGTAATCTTTTTTCTTGTGTACCGAAAATCAATCTTGAAAACTATTTTCCAACAATCCACTGCCTTTTTCTCTTGCAATCCACGCCCATAGTAATTTATTACATCGGTTGTTTTCTCTTTTATGTCTTTGTACACTGCTCTATATCTGGCACTATGGTTTCAGGCACGCTTGAGTGACGACAAAGCGGCAGATGCGGAACACATCTCCCTGCATTCACAGCGCCCTGGCGTTACAGTGACGAACGGACGGCCAGTGACGTCAGTGGGTGTGCGCTCAGAGCTCAATACTCGACGCATGCCACGTCATTGCGTGTTCCGTCATTCTCACCCAGCCTTACCCCCGGCGTAGCCTTCTGTGTTCTCCTTCTCGACCGTCCATCGTTTTACGTCTCCTTTGTTTCCTCTTTAGCCTACATTCCTATTCCCAACACACAGTTTGTTTTCTCGGCGCATTTCCATTTTCAACAGTAAGTATATGACGAATTCCTTCTCTCACGCATATCATCAATTTGATTCTTGAACTCTTTGATCCCTGGTTGCTGAAAGTCGCATACAAACGTATGTTTCAATTTTTTTGTTCTCTTTCGTTTTCTTTTTACAAACAATTCCTCATTCGAATTTCTTCTGACGCATTCTGTAAAACCTTTCTGCTCTGTTCATTTCATTAATACTAGTTTATTTTCCTTTGTTTGTAGCTGTAATAATTTCGTGAGATTGTATTTGACCCTTATTTTATGGGCAGAAATAATCAGATTGTAAATCTGCTACCCATGTAAATGTCCTATCAAAAAACCTGATTATTTCTGTTTTTATAATAAAGACCAAAAACATTCTCACAAAATCATTTCATTATTATTTTCATTTTCGTCTCCAATCGTCATTGTAGTGTGGCTTTCATCCCCATTCTGTGTTCCTCTAATGCCACATCCGTTCCGTCCCCAGGTTCAAACCCGTGCATTCCCACCCCCGCCTCGCCACCTAGCAACCACCCACCGCCCCGTCGTTCCATCACCCGCACACACGTCCGTTCGCCCGCCCGCCCGCTCATCCGCAGCCATAGAGTGCGCGGTGCGCGCCGGCCGGACCACAACAACCGAGCAGGTCGCGCGCGCCACCGCGCAATA
Organism: Teleogryllus occipitalis; assembly: GCA_011170035.1. NCBI lineage: Eukaryota > Metazoa > Arthropoda > Insecta > Orthoptera > Gryllidae > Teleogryllus > Teleogryllus occipitalis. The sequence goes on from BLKR01005048.1 coordinate 8,688, forward strand.
TTGTATAGATCCCACTTACGCGTGACGCAAACATATAGACGCGTCGCGCGCGCTCATACGCGCGTGCGGTGATGAATCCCTCCGCCCGCGCCCGCTCCCGCGCGCGCGCGCGGCGCCCGCACGCTGTAGGCGGCGGTGCATGAGCGGTCGGCGTAATAACATGTCGCGCGCGCGCATTCCGGCATAAACAATGAAGGATCTTATCGCGTGGACGAGATAAAGGGCCCTGCGCCGCGCTGGCCCCTGCGCCCGAGCAATTCATTAGCCGGCGCCGCCCGAGCTGCTGAGTCGCCGCGCGGCCCTTTTTCCTGCGCCACGCCACGGAGGGAGATGAGCTCGGATGCGGACGCCAAACATCAGATACGGATTCCGGGAAGGCGAGGGGAATGATAGGGGGCAACTAGAAGGAGCCTTTTTCCTTTTTTCTTTGTGCTTTGTACGTAAACGCAATGAAGGGTGATGTTTAATTTCAGGGAACATTTAAATAATTGAATAAAGCTTTTCAGATTTTATCATTATTCTGATGGTGTAAATTTCACAAGGTTGTACATTGAGAAATAATTCTCGTCAAAATAGGAAAAATCATAAAAAGCATGTCCTAGCTGTTGATAATATGTGTGTGTGTGTTTTTTTCTGCTTACTTGGAATAAAAGTTTCCAATCACTAAATGCCAGAATATTGGGAATTTAGGTTAACGAGAGATATCATTTATCTTTATTTATGCGTTTTACGTCCAAACTACATCCTTACTGCTCCTGTAAAAATATACTAACACTTGCGTTTTCTTTCAAATAAAAAAAAAAAAATACTCGTATTATAGTTGCATTAAATAGTTACATATTTATATATTATTATAGTTACATTATATAGTTACATATTTCAGGTAGAATGACAATCTCATATAATATTCGCAGCTATTATACACAAAATATTACGAGCTAAGCAACAAAATTAATTCATCCATCAGATAAATTCCAAATATATGTATGTTTGCAAAACCACACAATGATTATCTTTCCAGGAAAAACAGAACTTATCAGCCCTCTCGAAGTCGCCTCTCGAAACTAATTTCGTAAATGGGTGTGGCACTAATCACATTTGTCAATATCTAATATTTAATTTAGGAGCAATTTATTATTTTTTCTGTAATATAAAACACTTTTTATCAGTATTGCTTATTTCTCGCTTTCAAATTATATTCAATACTGCGGTAAATGCTACACATACAGATTTATTCGCACACCCAAAAGTAATTTTTAATTAACATGTTTCAGTGCATCGTGACGACACGTAATTTTACGTGTTAGTGGTAAGCAGTGGTGATTATTTTTAATGCACACTAATAAAGTTTATTAACAGACATTCATTTCTCAACCAAAAATAAGTGAATAGATCGACAAAATTCCGGTGCTCATGACACCAACCGCAGGCGCGTATTGCATATTCTGCAATTAAGTTCATGCCCTCCAACGTCAGGAAGAAATTTATCTGACACTCCAAACTCGATATTTCAAAATACTCGAACGCATCCATTTTCACGAAAGGGTCCGAGTCGCGATACGCATCTGACTCTGGCGCACGCGTTGCCTTCCGCTGCCGGGCCCCGGCGTTCGAGAGGGTTCGGACTCCATCCGAGCGGCCATTTGTCACGGAGGCATAGTCGCCGACACAAGAATTCACGAAAAATAAACATGCCATTCCTTGGGATGGGCTTATAAATTAAATCGTCAATATGCCGAGCGGAATGGCGGCGCTGCGCCATTCCGTGCCCACCGCCCTCGCCTCCCGCTTCCCCCGCCTGCATCCAGCCGCTCGGCGCACTTCTTCACCCTCTGGAGCACTGACTTGCGGGTGAATGTGAAGGACACCAGAATGACGAAAAACATTTCGCACAAATGTTTCACTCTTTACTGGATATGAAAAAGTTAGATTTGAAGGAATACTGTATTTTCTCGAATATAAACCCGTACTTTTTTCTTCAAACTTGTTTTGTTGAATATATTTCCAACATCTCGCCTGCAACTTTCTTCAGTCCTGCTCGAACTGAAAATCAAAGGGTCTGCCGTTTTTAAATCTCATTGCAATAAATAACATGTTGTACGAAGCGAAGTTGTCCGAAATTTTAATCAAAAAGACTGGGGGGCTAATATGCAAGGGTCCGTATATAACAGGAAGTACCGGAAACTGAAAACGAATTATTCCCAGGACTTTTTATACCCTGAAAACGGAGGATTCATTACATTTTAATAATACAATTCGTCAAACATAATTACCAAATTTATTTAAAACGATTAGTTGTATTAGAAATAATTTCAATTCTAGGTTTTCAGTTTTTAAAACTAAATAGTTTGATGTGAATGATCTATTAATTTTTTTAATACATTTAATCATATTTGCAATTCAGTTAATTTGTATCCGCTTTTTTCTATTTTCACAATAAAACAAAGAAACGGCAAGCTTGAATGTGTGGCTCTGACTACACACGAAGCTTCTATGCTCTTCTATTCTCAGCCAATGAGAACTCTGGTTTCTGCGAGAGAGACATTCCGTACTTCAGAAGGAAGTTTGGTACGCACCCTGCTTTCAGACCGTCCTCACCCCGTTCCCCCTCGGTGGAATATTCCGCCGCAAGCGGGCGGTGTCATTTATATCACATTAGTTTTCGTGAATCTGGAAAAACCCGGCTCGTTAAAATTAATTAATTGTTGCCTTGTAAATGTATTTCTAATTTAGCAATCACCGAATTCATAACCACTTGTATAATCATTAATTACAGTTAATTTATATTTTGACCAAAAAAGAAAACCGAATGTCAAGATGATGAATTGCTGGCTGCAGAGATGGGAGGGGCTGGGCGTGGAAGGGAGAAGGGCCCGCAAGGGAAGGGCGGGACGTCTGAGAGACATCTTTATCCAAGCAAGATGACGTTTCCAGAACTTTCCTCGAGACTGAAACAAAAGGCAGCGCGTAATTTATCATAATTTGTGCTTTCCAAGCAGAAACTGGAGCACACGACGCGAGCTGACGGATATATAAACGAGATGAGTTTATTTGTGAGTTTGAATGTGCCAGTATAATGCTCAAATCATGGTCTAAATCTAGAATTTGCAAATAGAAACATGTGAACGTCTTGACAACGATATAGAAATGACAAATGATACATCTAACTTCGAAGAATTATTGAAACTCAATAGGACATTTTTACGTGAAAAAGAATTTCAATACCCGCCGTTCTGTACCCGTCGCCCATGTACCCGTCGTTCTGTTTATAACACGATAGAATGTCACAGCACTGTCAATTCGTCACATAACTCGTTAGTTATGCCTGATCTCCAATGATCTAATATAGCTTAGATCATTTACGACTGAGCTAAAACATCGGACATTCGTTTGCGTTCTCAAGATGGCCATAAAATAGAAAGCGAAATTGAACTGATATTTGGCGTAGATGATAACAATGTTCCCTATGTTACAAATATAATGCAACTTACAACAACGAAAATGAAGGAGTCTAAGTCTCAATATTATCCATCTCATTTTTCCTACATTCCATTCACGAGCGACGACCAGAATCCAATGCAGCTTATAACCCGCGACAAATACGAAACCTTTAATGCCGCCGGCTCCGCTCGGAGATCTGACAGCGCGGACGCCAAGCCCAGTAGCGGCCCAAGTATCACAAACAGACCTCGGCGCGCCGCTTACCTCGCGTGTCGCGGACATTATTTACGACTTAGGAAACGTCCGGGTCTAGATATACGATACCCACGGCCCGCGAGTCCCAGCGCCGCCTCCCCACCCCTCCCCGCCACCCCCACCACCCCCCGCCCGCGGCCTTCGCGCGCCTCACGCACCTTCCCTGTCTCCCGCCTCCTCAGCGGGGGCGAGACTGCTCGTTACACGCGTATTTATAAATATTAAACTCCTTCAGAAGACATTGTGCAAGTTTTCGAGGACGAAACACGAACAAAACGAAGAAAGTCGTTGGAAGCAGTAACTGAATGCAAATAGAGTGTGTTGCGGTGGTTGAGAAATGGCTCATGGTATGTGTCACCGAGATTGTTTGTAAAGAAGTCGAAAACTATCAGTAAATTAACGCTTGTCGGTGAATGTTGCACGTAAAGTATTTGCCTAGGAAAAGATATACAGTGACATTTCTATGCCACTTTCTAGGTTTTCAACTGAGCAAGCTGTCTGTCGATAGCAAACTGACAGGATAAACAAACCTTACTTCATGATTTTATCTCATGTGGTAGAATGAACAATTTACGTTGAAAGGTATATCAAAGTTTATATTATAGAAACAAAACATACAGACAATACTTCCAAAGGAAAAATGAATAGAAAATTTAGTTCTTGTGAGTTGATCGAATTTATATACTATTTCATTAATTTAGATTGATTCATCACCGAGGAACAACACTATCTGTATTCAACAAAGTTAGAATCAAAACACAACACACAGAGGCACAAACAAGTCGCTAGCACATGAAACAAAACGAAGAAAGGCACCCACTGATCGGAGGCGCAACGTTAGCGCGGATAAATTAATCAAACCGCGCCAAGTGAGAGTCCGAGAGGAAATAAAGAGAACAATTTTGACCGCTTACGGGCACGCCCATTTCAAACAAGATTAATTCTCAGTAATAAAAAATGACGCAAGCGCTCCTCAAGGAAAACTTGAAGAATTTATTTCGCACGGACAGTTTCGTCGAGTGCGATACCAGTCCCCTTAACGCAACTAATTTATAATCGTAATTAATTAGCGACGGGTGGGAGGAGCGGGCGGAAGGCGCGCCTCGTGGTCCCCCACGCGATTTATGGCGGCGGCGCCGCGGCCGCGCGTTCCCCGTTCGAGCCCCGGCGACGGCATGACGCGGCGGCGGCGGCGCCGCGGGCCAGCCATCGCTCAGCGCTCGGCGCCGCTGACCCCGACCGCGGCGACACCGCGGCGCCGGGAAGCAGGCGGAGACGGCATCCGGGAACACTTGCAATGCACGCTTAGTACGATTGGTTGATTAGTAGACATCGGATGTTTAGGCACTAAAAAATCGTCTTTTAGGCGCCTAAACAGGCACTGAAAAAGTCAAGAATAAGGAGAAAAAAGGCACTGTCATAAGTTACATACAAAATAAAATGGAAAAATTGTAATTTTTGTCAATATTATTTTGTAAACTTAAATGCACAAAACCAGTTCGTATATTTTAATGTAAAACTAGATTTACATATTTACAACTCTTCTACATTTTATTCTTAAGAATTTCCATTAACCAGTAATATTTACATATTACCAGTAACTTTTAGCAGCCCAACACTAGTAACACTGAAACCTTCTGGGAATTTATATTTATTTCCACTTAAAATTTAGGTTCCCTCGGTGTATTGTCAATCGTCCATGTTCTCAGATCATGGCTGGTATTTATGAAATAGGGAAATGGAGAAAAATCAGTTGGTATACTTTCAGGAATTCTCTCGTAATTTTAAAATTCAAGACGTGAATTGAAGGTTTCGTAATGAATGGTCACGTTGGACCATCGCCGATTTTCCGATATCTTAGCATTGTATATAAATATAATAAATAAAAGGCAAAAAAAGTCCTAAAAAAGGTATTTATGCAAAAAATAGGCATTTATGCTAAAATAAGCAAAAATAAGCATTATAAAACTTCGTCATAAGTCATCATTTGTCATGATTCGTGGACATATATTATCGGCCTTTAAATAAGTTCTCTAGAAAAAAAGGCATTTCCCTAAACATCCGATGTCTATTGATTAGTTATTTCGTGTTTCCGGACGCGTCATCTGCTATGGTCACCCATCCCGTACGTGTAGAGCTTTTTTCTTGGAGGTTGCTGGTTTCTTACACGTGACAGTGAGATCCGGCGCCGACCTTCACGACGAACAACCAATTACAGCAAATGGCCGCTAATATTATTCTCCAGACGGTGGCTGAATTCACCCAAGCTATTTAGGAAGTGTCGGAAATCCTTTCACCGTAGGACTCAACACTGTAACCTTCCGGTCAGAGGCCCTGCAATATCAGTGGATGCCTTGAGCCATCTCAGCCAGTACGCTAAGTACAAAATTTTGTCCATATCAAGAGATATTCTACAACACTCTTCCATTTGTGGCAGATAAGAAAATACTTATTATTCTGCCTTCGTGCATTGAGTTCCTTTGCTTCCAAATTAAATTTTTAAAGAAAGTAATGGACTTCGAGGGTGATATAAGATTTCTTTTATCGCCGTTATTTTTGCTTTCGGAACTATATTTAACTTCTAGCTAGTCATAAGTAGAAATTCATTTTGTTAAAACGTCGTTCCTAAAATAACTTCATTTCAGGAAATTTTGTAAGATCTTAATATGCCCATCCGTTTATTTTTATAATCTCACAAAATACTAGTATTAATGTATTTGTCTTACAGTACGTTAGTTACTAAACATTGCATAAAATAATGACTTCCAATATGATAAAGCACGCAGTTATGACACATTCTTTTACGATTGTAAAACTGACCATGAAATGATACTAATGTGATATATGCTCTTCTATACATCACGTTAAGTGAGAGAGACTATGACGTGAACTGCGACGACTACCCATTGAGAACCTCTAGTTTCGAACAGAAAGTAACGTATCCCAGCACTGGAGAAAGTATGTTAATTTATTGCTAGTACTTACACTGCTAGCAAATACATGTAAATAATTATAATAATTATAAATAATAATTATTATTTGTACTCAGATTAGTTTCATTAGCTCGAAAATATTTCTTCTTTATGTTGTTCAATGTTTGTCTTAAAGATCTTCTTTGACCTTGCAAAACAAATAAGTATTCATAATGGGTAGATTTTTCTTCTACATTAGTCATAAATTGTTAATCCACTCCTAACGTAACGTAACCTCAGAATTGGTACTAACGGACAATCTACTTCAACAAAACGATGTTCCACATTTCAGTCTACAGAAATATACCAATAAATATCTTGGTACAACAATTTCGAAGTCTAAAATCGCTTTGTCAGTCAATTATATTACATAACGTACTACATTTGTCTTGTAAAGACGTTTTGTAAAACCACAAAGTTCTCTGCAAAAAAACTCATTGAAAATCGAAACTATTGCTTTTCAGATAGAGAATAACCTGTTTTGCCCGGATCCAGAACTGCTAATAGATTTTCCAATTTCTTTATCACATAATTACGAATCCACTTTTCTCGTAAATACTGACGTTTTCATTGAAAAACCAAGAACCGGCAAAGAAAAACTTGGCATGAGAAATATCAATTGATTCTCAAAACTTGCCACCATTTTCCTCGCAGGCAGGTGGCGACAGAGTACCCGTGACATTCGCTCCCCAGTTCTCACTTTTTCTGGCGTCTGCCGAGGTCCACGTGCCCGTATCGCCAACAGTCCGGCGCGGCCGGTATAATTACTGCGAAGCACTAATGTGCTTCGGAAAGTCTGCGGATTAGACGAAAGAAAAGGTTTTCAACGTGTACAGTCGCTGAAAATAAGGATGTAGTGGGTCATGAATATCAAGACCCAAATTTGCAGACAGTCAGGAATAATTTAAATGTCTTTCCCATGCATGAATTAGGCCATGTTAAAGTGGTAATTGATAAAATACACAAAATATATTTTCTCAAATACATGTTCAGTTATGAAACGTTCCAAGTAAACCTCAATTGTGGCGATGATATTAATATTTGAACTATGTGAAATAGATAGTTCAACAATCATTATGCCAAACTTACGGAGTAATAAAGTGAGTTAATTTACACTTCGGTCCTCGAGAAGGTTTCGTGGCATAAAATAATATTCGAAAATAGGAAAACTAGTAATTAACACGACCTTTGAGATTTTTGAAACCCAGAAGTAAACAAAATGTACCATCTAACCGAATAGAATTATAAGCAAAAACGCTTCCACAATTTACCAAGGACGGAAATGAGAAGATGCCACAAAAAACAAACAAAAAACAATAATACACTAAATTAAGGCAAACACCCTTATTTATTTTGCAATACATAAAATAAAGAAGATTTCAAGAAAATACTTGTTTATGAATAGTAATTTAATTACTGAAAATATAAATTAAATTAAGAAACTTGAAACTAACAAGCCTTTTCCTTAGACATAGATAATAACATTAAAATTTTCTAACATACATCTGGTTAGAGTTCTAAGAGTAAAAGATTTAAATTTCCGGCAACTGCTGGCAGTCCCTTGTCATCACATCCGAATATCAACGAAGTTTTCCCGTGCCTTCCTAACTAAGATATTTGTTAATACGTGTGCGTCATATGCGTAGTCCAAGGGGCTTCAATTTATGGCGGCGAACGATAGCCGAGACCTTCTGTCTGCTGACCACTGCCCGCCGCCACTATATCATATTACGTCGGCGATGGCATCTCTCGGGGCTGGGCTTATCGGGCGGCGCGGCGCTCACGGTGCGTGGGGGACAGGGAGGACGGGCTGGGCGGAGCGGGGCGGAGCGGGGCGGAGCGGGGCGGAGCGGGGCGGAGCGGGGCGGAGCGGGGCGGAGCGGGGCGGAGCGGGGCGGAGCGGGGCGGGACTGGGCGGGGCGGGGCGGGGAGGGGTGGGGCGGAGCGGGGCGGGGCGGGGCGAGTCGGAGCGGGCGGGGCTGGGCGGGTGGCCGGGGCGGGGTGGGCGGGACGGGGCGGGGGAGGCGGAGGAGCAGGTGAGAGGGGCCCGGGGCCTAATTAAAAAACCCCGCTGCCGGCGGAGGGCTCAGCTGCGCTGGGCAGGCCGCTGGTCGCTCGCCCGCCCCGCTCTCCAGGTCGGGGGGGGCGGATCCCGCACTCGCAGAGCGGAGGAGCGCTGGCAGCTGAGCCCCGAGATGCGATGCACGCGGAGGCCCTCTGCGGCGTTCGAAAGGAGGATGTGCGTCAGTCCTGCGGTAGATCTATCGGTTTTATTTGCAGCACATCGTAAGGAACAGTCCTAGAGTTCAGCACTTACGCTCTATTAAAAGTCACTCCCAAGAAACTAATAAATTAGACAGTCACTGACGATTTTTTAGGCATGGCATCAACTAAATGTTTTACTTCCATAGCTCACAACAAATACATTTGATTTCATATGTCTCGCAAACTCTTTATGCATTTATTATTAACTAAGTAACAACTAGCCTTATCCATTTTCGTACAGCAAAACTAATATCATAAACCACTGCATAGGCAAACAATTCGCGCGAAAATCAAGGAAATTTTCGATTCAAAATATCTTCAACACTACTCATGACCTTCAAAATGGAAGTTGACATTACACTGAACTTACGTGTGTTACCTTATCTTAAAGAAATATGATAAATTATTAATCTCATGATTTTTTTTCAAAGGTCTAGCTTATAAATCTTAAAACAATTTTGGTTCTTTCTATGAAAGTACATCTTTTCATAAAAAAATTAAAAATACTTCGGGTGCAAATGTGGGAATTTATTACTTTAGTGCACTAATTTCTTACTGCACTAAAAAAGGAAACTTGATTGATGCTCCAAATTCAGTTTAATATATATAATTATATAATAATTAATAATATATATAATTCAGTCATATATATATATATATATATATATATATATATATATATATATATATATTCTTCATTATTTATTGTTTAAGTATTGTAGTTATCACTTTGGATTTAAAAAATTAATATATATATATATATATATATATATATATATATATATATATATATGTAAGTAAATAAATATATGCCCAAACATACCTTTCATTTCTTGGAATTACTAGCAAAATTTTATTGACTCTTGACAAAGAAAAACCTATAAGTATTTATCATACACCTGTAAATATATCATTGTAAGAATGGACATGGAAAGCTCACAATGTACATTTTATTTAAAAATCTGGAGTGCAAGAATTACTTACACTCATTAAAACAGATATAATTTTCAAAGAAGTTACTTTTATGATATAAAGGAACAAAATGATAATTGTAGCGAAATCTAATTCAGTAAAAGGTGTCTCAAAAAAACACAAATTAAGTACCTATTAATACAAGTTAATATTGTATAACTGAAGTCGACGTGACTAGTCACATTAGTACGATGGCGATCGGTCTTCGTTATGGTCTTCCGGTCTTTGTGTGGACATTAATGAGGCGATTTTTACATTTTTATTGAGACTTGGATGAGAAAGGCCATCCCCTGGCCACATATATGATCATTTAAACAATCAATTTTCCGTGTGCCAAAGATTTCCGTATCATGAATCTGTTCTTGGCCACCAAAACCCCATTACGGATATGAAACAAGAATACCTTAACTTGAGAAAAGGATCAAGTGGTAAGGCATCTTCAATTTAGATCGGTAATACTTTTTCCTGTAATTATCTTAAGAACGAGTACAGAATGATTTCAGAAGCCGGTAATGGAATCTATACAAAAGTTACCCACAGCAATTCAACGAAAATAGAACTGGATCTCTCCCAAACTGCTTCATTTCTAGTTCTCATTATTAATGTGGTTAGAAAAGACGTAACGGCAAGCGTTTAGTGTCTTTGTCGCACATGATCCTATTTTCTTTCATTTAAATTTGAACACTAGGGGTACTGCAGAATTGCACACTTTCTCGTAGATATTTTTTCTAATTTCCTTCGTGTGGTCTGGCTTTAAGGTCTTGCTCCATTCTCAGGCCAGCTGCCATCTATCGTCGTCCAAAGTAGTACATTTTATTTTTACATTTTCTCAACTTTTCGGTGTCTTTATAGTAGAACCGAAACATTACTTGGAGAATATTAAAGAAGAGTAAAACTTCGTTCTAAATAGAAATTTTCATTCAAACATTTGAAGCTGTATTTAAGAAAATGGTGATTAACCATGCGAAATTCGAAGCTCTTTTTCACAGGTATTTATTCAGATTTCCAAAAACTTCATTTAAAGTAATTTGAATCACTTCCACTCACAAATACAATAATGAATACAAATCAATGGAAATATGCATATTAACGCGTGAGACATTAAAATTTTTGTGTAATTTTTGAAAAAATAAAAGAATGCATCAAAATGAACTTTACGTCATATTAAACAGTCATTACCACCATCCGTTGGAAAAGTTTGATGAAAAAATTGGAGCCATTTTTAGGAAAATGGCGTTTGAGCGTTTCTGAAAATGCGGAATTTTGAGCTCAGTAACAGTTGTAACAGTAAACTGTTGAATTTTCTAGAAACTTTATATGACATTATTTAAAGCACATGTACTCATAAGTACAATAATGTGAATAAATCGCCTCTAATGTATATATTACCGACTCGGGAGAGAAGTCAAACAATTACAATTTTGTAATTTTTGAAAACAAAAGAATAGAAAAAATTTGTAGCCGTTTTTGAGAAAAGGTAGGTCAGCGGCGGATCTCGCCATCCAGCTGGGGAGGATCACTGCCAACTCCCAAGGTAAATGATGCGCTACACTTACGGGACTGATGATCTTAGTAGTTGGCGCCCCCGAAATCACTAACAATCAATCATCGAAGAGAGGTGCAACAATAAAATATTTAAAATTATTGTGACCGGAATAATAACACAATTTAGAATTCTGGAAAGTTCTATATTGGGGACAAGCAAATGAGATGATTTTCAACTCACACAAAGTAAATTTTTCAGGTTAACAGTGGTAACCTCAGGAACTACGTTTCAACAGACCTAATATCCTGTGATGAAGTGAACAGGAAACAATAATGTGTTTATTAAAACTTTTTTAAAATATCGCCAGTATACTTGTAGTAAATTTCTACATTTTTTGTTATAATTTTTTCTCAAATAAAGGACGCTAAAGAGAATGATGCAGAAAAATCAGCTCTTTAAAAAAGTCCATGCACCATTTTTTGAGTAAACGAGTAGTTTTGCATTAATTTCTATTTGAAATTATTGCAATTAATAAAAAACATTTTCTCAAATATCGCTCCAAATTTTTGTCTTCGATTTTTTCCGAGGATAAACCAAGGGACGCGTAAAAGAATGGTGCAGGTCGCATTTTCGATGAACTTTCTTTATTTTTGAAGATTGGTTGTTGAAAATAGTGGGAGACAATTTGATTTGAAGCATCGGTCAAAGTAAGTACGTCAGACGTACTGCATGGCTTACGTGAATTGTAGGTTGTCTGTCTCAGATGAGAATCTTTTGCACTTGAAATCTCTTTACAACGACCTTTACAAATCGTCTTTCATAAAATATTTTCGTTTGATGGAAATTACGCTGAAAAAGGGGTATGGTTCCAGCCGCCGCAAATACACACACTCCTACCTAAATTTGCACGATATTCTGGCTTTTGCATTAAGAGGTGGATTAATGCACAAGCAGTGCACGCTCGTTCTTAAGGCGACAGCTGAATAGGGGCCAAAAATATCTTTTTACCCAAAATTTTGTATCCATTCATAAATATTTTAATTACTAAGTTTATAAATTTTTTTCGCGTAATTTTATACACATATAATCAATACTTCAATATCAACAGGGGGCCCCTTGGTTCGATCATGATTAGGACTCCGTAAGACATTAATCCTGCACTGCGTGTACACGCTCATCCCCGGCTGTTGGAGTCTCCTGGAGAGCGACGGCCCACAAAGGTAGGCCATCGATCGCGCGGCCATCAGCTCCGCGCTCCCCCCTCCGCGCCGATGATAGGCGGTGATAGCGCAGCGGGAGCGCTGTTCGCGCATTCACAATTCTCTAATAGGCTTAAGTGCTGCTAATTGCCGCCGCTGCCCGGCTGTGATTACCGTTATTAAAACGTTCGCACATGGACCCGGTGACCCGCGAGGCGTGCTGGGTGACGCCCTGTTCGTGACTCGCGCGCGTTCGCTGACGCACCCTCTCCAACGAGAGACCTTCGAGGGCTGGCAATGTGGAGTTACTGGCAGAGAAGGGGAGAATGTTCTCGACGCATATGCCACAAGGTCTAAGATCAAGAACACTATATTCTCTGGTACAAATTGGCACACATTTTTAAGAATAAATCCTTAACATTTAATGAGTACCATTAAGTTCCAGAGAAGAAAACAGGTAATACTAAGAGAGAAATACAAGGTCAATCAAAAGTGAATATCTCAAAATTTTATGATTCAAAACACTAAAATAAATACAAAGGTAAAATAATTTATTATTCAGTAACAAATTAAACAGAACTATTAATGAACGTTGTCTCTTACTATTTCCGGGCGCTAGAATCTTACATATTTATGCATGTTTTAAATTCAAATCAGTCAAAATGTTTTAATTTAATATCACTTTCATTATATAAATAGAAATTTTTTTCGTTTTTTTTCAATTTATTGGTTTTGATGGAAGGTACATAGATTAGTTGTTCACAACTTTACATATGTATTGATTTCTTATTAACTTAAAATTAACTTATAATTAACTTACAATTAACTTACAACTATTACAATGGGAGAGGAATCGCTAGTGGGTCCTCTGATCAGGTTCTAATTCGGCAAATTTGATGAGAAATGAATGGTAGGGGTATTTATTTGTAATTCTGGTTTGATGGATGGCTTTTTTTTCGGGTAGTCACAAACATGCAAAATCATTAAGAGACGTACTTGAAAACAACGTAAAGTCTGCACCAGGTGTCGATAAATGAATTCGTAAATGTGTGTTGAGCGTTACGAAAGTTAAACTTTATAGATTTTCTCTAAATTTTAACAGCTAAAAGACTATTTGTTCACGGTATACACGTTACTACAGAATTGTGATGATTGTAATGATTGAGGGATCATTCGCAATGGTTCAAGAACAATATTTGCAGTAAGATTCATAAGGCAACTTTCCGTCAAGTAAAATTTAAGAAAAATAGAGGAGACGTCGTAGAATTGCTGAGAGAACAAAATAAATAGCTATACAAAGGTATTTCGATTAATATCGGAGTATACGTTCGTCTTTGAAAGTAGAAGAAATTTAATTATTTATGAAATTGTTGAAAGAATGATATTATGGGCGCAATTGAAAGAAAGAAGTCCTGAGAGTTAACGAATTAACGTTAAACCTATTAGAGATCCCAGATGAAATTAAATTAAGATATCTCCCACAAAAAATTAAAATGTATATTGAAACATGTCTGACGTTGACTGGTGCCAATTTGCAACAAGCCCCGTCTTTCTATTTAAAAACAAATCCTACTTGGAGAGACATTTTGAAACATAATTATTACTGATGAATGTGATTTGGGCGCCAGGAAAAGATTAAACTTGAAACCTAATGATTCCTACGTAATTTAAACATCTCTCATTCCAAAATTATGTTGTGCTAGCTCAGTTAATTGTGGTTTGAAGTTCATAATTGTTGCTACTTTCTCTGTAACCAATTATTCAATCTGCCATCCATACGGAGTGGCGAGGAATCTGAAAATCTGATTAAAATGTTGGATTGCACATAACAAACAATGATAATCAGCTTTTTTTCAACTTAACAAATTAGAATTTATTATATTGATAATCAAAATGAATTGATCTTTGGTCATAGTCAGTTTTCTCTATATTACAATAGTTATAACCTTGTTATTCATTCGTGGGTCTTCGCGCGCTCTTCACTTCTTCGTTTGATAGCGCCCCGTGGAACCTTCTGCGTCGACGCAGCAGAATCTTGCTTCTGGATAAAGTCCTCACCTAAGGTCCGTGATCTGGTTCCAAATTCTCCCGGCGATACTATTATAATCCGTGACTTCCCTCACTTGCATCTCGGGTGGATGCCTAGACACCTATTTACTCGTACTTCCTACAAGAACACTCTATCATAATATAAGAAACGATAGTTAATTTTATACAACTGTCAATTATAATCTTTCCTTGACCTGGTAAAATATATCAGAAGCAGACCCACTCATCACCGCGTTGCTCGAGCGAAAGTTGTTCTAAAAACTCGGAAGCATCCGAATTTTTATATATTTTTCTTTTGTCTCTCAAAACAATGCTTCTTCCACCTCTGCTTTGTCATTTCAACCTAACGAAAATGATCCTTAACGCCGGTTGTTTATTTGTCACATAGCGACCCCCTCGCGATCGTCTATTGACATCCCTATATTCTGTGTCATATAAAATATTTCCATAATAAAAATGGTTCGTCATTTTGGTATATCACAATATGTTGTGTTTGACATTTACTGTGGTATTATAGAGGAAAATACAATGTTATTTTCAAAATAGTCTTTAGTGTGTTAATTTCGCTATGAGAAGAAGTCGTCATAAGAAGTGTGATCGGTTCATTCACAAGTGGCCTTATTTTTCTGTTCAGAAAAGATAGATTTTGATGTTTGCAATGATTCTTTTTTTTATGGCACTTAAATTGTTGTTTCCTTAAATATTTTATTCTGAATTCGAGTGAAAATTAATAAAAAATATAACTAACATTGTATTTCTATGAATTATATTCACTAATAATCCGTGAAATGAAATCTTTTTTTTTCATAAAAATCTGGTGTAATAATAATAATAATAATAATAATAATAATAATAATAATAATAATAATAATAATAATAATAATAAATTACAATCTGAGCACAGTCGTAACGGGTCTACTAGTTACTAGTTACTGTTTTAGGTTCGTTTTAAAAATGCTATATTGTTGTAATATAAGTAACATACACTGAATGCTACATACAAATAAAATTGAAATGACTGTGCGACTATTTCTGTGCTTGGAAATTGACGGCTCTTTCAAATACTTGGTGGATATTTTGTGGCGCAAAATATTTCATCATACATTGATTGAATTTATCAAAAGAAGGGATTAGGAAATAGTTATTTTGATCTTCTAATCATCAGTGATTTTTGTCATCTATTTGTAGACAAGATAGAACGAACGTAAAAAAAATCATTCTGGGTGAATTGATTGATTAAATGATTAATTGATAATTCTAGATACGTTAACTTCTATGGTAGTTAGAAGTCTATGGTAGTCACGTTAGTACAGTAAATGTTTTATGCCTGAAGGTGACGGTGTTCCTACGTTGCTGGATGGTGATCCGGCGCTATCCTGAACATCGACTTGCGGAGGAATTCCTCCCCCAGTGGCGAATCACCCTAACAGGGGCAACCTCTAAGCTCCCTACATGTGTAGTAGTGTAGTGAATTTAAGAGTAAATGCGGGTAAGGGGAGAAGACAGGAGAAGGACGAGGTGAGGGAAAGAAGATCGTGCGCGGTCCGTAGCCTGTTTGTGATGGTACTGCTCCGGCATTTGCCTGGTATTGATCGGAGAAACCACGGAAAACTAGCAATCAGAACATCCACCGCTAGAATTCACCTCCAGCTGCTGAATTACTAGCTATTTAGCTAGTATCGAAAAGCTGCCACCGAACTCGAGCACGAACCCTAAGACTTTCCGGTCAGAGCTGCTGCACAAACAGTGGCCATACTAGCTCAGAGTTTAACGCAGTCGGACCTTCCGGTTGATGAACACAGCAAAAAGTCGTCGGTCTGGCGAAGATTACTTGGTAAATTTCCGCCGCGGAATAAACAGCGCCCCATTTGCCGGTGCTCAAGCCGAGTGTTGGGCGGAATCGTCGCAGGACAACACGGGGCGGCGCTGGGAATCAATAAACAACCGCGTGGCCACGCGTCGCCTGCCATCGCTCGACCGAGGCTGTTACCGCCCTCACCCCCGCCCCCGCCCCCGCCCACGCCCCCGCCCACGCCCTAGCCCCACACGCCACGAACAGGTTCAGGTTATTTACATTTAAGACGTCTCATAGCCGCCTTGGTTTGTTGCCCATGTTAGTTCATCTAAGAAAATGTAATTAGCAGCTCACATAGTTTTATTTTTCTTAATAGCAAATTATTTCTATTTTCTACGTAGTAAATTACGTTATTTATGTATTATGTAAAAATCAATTATAAGAAGAAAGATTCTGTCGATAAAATCCAAACATTGAAAATTAATGTAGCAAATAAACAATTAATATTTCTTCAAATTATGGCAAATTAGATCATTTATTTTGAAATGTCCAGAAATATATAAAATTAATCTCGTCCAGACGGAAAAACTCAACATTATATTGATGTTACATTACTATCCATTTTCAAAAATTGTTTACAATTCTGAGCCACCAAATATATATACACGAATCATCAATTGGAGGGGTCACCAGCAAAAGGTGCTAACTGACACTTTCGCCGAAAGTTACATTTCAATTTAGAACGGTTGTATGTGAGGGAATTATGTCGCTGGTGCTATCTCGTGAGCGTGCACTTACTACAAAGCTTTATTTTCGATATTCGAAAGTTGACATTAGATGCAGAAAGTGCTATCTGCGTAGAAATGGCGGACAAGGCGCTCTCGCCATCCATAACGAACATCGTAAAACTCCTGAATAAAGGTAAACAAGTTAGGTAAATTATAATTGGGAAAGGGAGAACAATACAAAGCTCATAGATTCTGGTAAATAGTATAAAAACTACAAGGGGGACGCAGTTTATGCGAAAACACCTCCAATTACGGTAAGATGCAAAAGGTGCTATCTGCTGTGGGTATTGCACACAAGTAGAGGATTCCAGGGGAAAGCGGGGCACGAGGGCCCTACCAAGGCCTAGAGTATTTATTCGTTACCTTCTTTTATTTGACAAAATTGATTTAAATATTTATTTATTGAATCTGGAATGGAATTTATTATGTAATTATTTAAAGAAGTACAGCCCGATACAAAAACAATACACAATATAATTTATGTTTATTATTTAACAAAAACTATAATGACCCTCTCCACAATAATCGTCTGGATCCACCCCTGCTCCATACAAAGAGCATTAAACGAAACTGATGAACACGTTACAAGAAAATGCCTTGTACTAAAGTTGCTTTGAACTGGCTTCCGGTATGTTGACAAGTTAGTGTCAATTGCTTGCTTGTTGGTTAGTGTATGACAATAAACGTAATTAAACATTCAATTTCTTCCAAATTCATAAAATTTTCCAATACAGATTTTATTTTATTTTCTGTCTGGCAGACGTCAGAAGGTGCTAATAGCACCTTCTGCCACTACATTGTTCCTAAAATGACCAATATACTGTAATAACGTTCTTCAAACGTAGCAATGCTGATGCTGTACACACAATGAGGCAAATAGAAACCATTTAGACGCAAAATCAGTGCAGAATTGTCAATATTTTGATAATTCAACTTTTCTTGTGGTTTTTGTAAAAATAGGTTTTTGTCAGTTAGCACCTTTAGCTGATGACACCTTCAATTACATTAATATTCAAAATTATGCTGCAGCAGTAATATGTTAATTTAAATATATTTTCACATTAGACTTTACCGAGAATCCAATCAGAATTTGTGTAATTACTGAGAGGTACTTCTATGACTTCTGATTTTCTTCAAAACTCTTCCAGTGGTTAGAAATTTCATATTTTTATCGAACACCCCGATCAACAGCAACCGTTTTGCATCTTCACTAGATAAATCTCCAAACTTTCTCATTTTCTCTTTTCACATCCCCATCCCTACTTAGCCACGCCCGATCACTTCCCCCCTCCGCCTGCACCAGACCGGCGACCGCCTCTCACCGAAGCCGCAAAAACCTCGGCAGCACAGAAGGGCCTTGAGCAAACACGAGAAATATTGGCGCCTATCCATATGGATATCGCGGCTAATAATGTATTCATGCCAATGATTCCTAACGTTTTTCATAACAACGCACACAGAAATATTTTCAGTCAAAACTTAAAGCGGGGTAATTTTTAAAAGAGTAGCATCACGCCGTTTATTCAATACATAACGGTCTTCGCAGTAGCCGTTTGATGGAGCATTAAGGGGGCGGGAGAGAGACAGAGAGAAGGGCAGCGAAGTAAAAAATGTATTCGGGTGGGGAGGGAACAGGAGCAATAGCAGGCAGTGAATATATTTATACCACAGTCCCGCTCATCACTTACATTATTCATATTTCATACACGACTCCAGAAAAATATATTCCGTTTTTATTTTTACTCTTACCATTCACAACCGCTCCTGTCCCGGGCGCGCCCACCCGCCCGCCGGCTGCCACCACCCCCGCAGCCTCCGCGCAGCTCTTCCTTTCTTCGAGGGGGAAAAAATAAAGAATAGCTCAAACGATGTTTCCAAAGGAAACGGAACTAGAAAAGAAGAAATAAAAATAGCGCCCTACTTAATCTCCGTCTCGCGGCCTGCGTCCCCCCTCTCGCTCCCTCACTCGCCAGCGCTCACCCCACCCCCACCCCTGCGCAGCTACCCCTCGGGTGCAGGGTTGCAACCCCCTCCTTCCCAGCTTTCTTCCTTCCCTCCCAGTCCGCACCGCCGCCACCACTTCCTTAAAAATTTCGCGACCCGTTCACAAACCACACAGAGGCCGCGTACAGTCGTGGCCAAGCCGCAGGGAGCACCGAGGATTTATGGCCCGGCCGTGGCGCGGCCGCCTCCGACGGCCCGGCCGCGATATGAAATTTTTAGAAACACCGCGCCCGGCCGCGACCGCGCTCAAGAAGTATCAATAAAGCCGGCGGGCTTAACGCATCCTTGCAGCTGCTTCTCGCCTCCACCGCATCCCGGCTTCTTTACGCACCCCTTTCGTCGCCAGCCTCCCCCGCTGTGCGCGGCGGAGGGAGGGCGGATTTCTAAGATCCGGCGAAAGGAATTTGGTGCAGCAAAGGTGAAAATTACTCGACCCTCTGCCTTCTTCTCTACAATACACATGGTGTTTCTTTTATTAGATCAATAAAATTTAAATAATTATTATAAACATTTAAGTGAAGAGAGTAACTCAAAAATTATGTAGGAGCCTTCTCTGTTCAAAGAAAAGTAATCATTTGGTTCATTTGGCTGCACACAGATATTTTGTCAACGATCTTGTTCAGCGTTCCTTACATGATTTAGAAACTCGGTTTTCGTACGAATTCTTTACTCGTTTTAATATGATTTGAAATGTGTATTATCTTAATATTACATATTGAAAGTAAGTCCAAAACTCTGGCGGCTATTAAAAAAATATGGCAATATTCACATATTGCTAACTTCTCTGGATTCTAAATTAAACTGTAAAATGTTCTAATAATATAACACTTATTTTGAGAACCTGATTAATCAAACATTTGCAAAATTAGCAGAATACTCTAGCTACAATCTTCGATTTATTTTGGCAACGCGAAGAGGCACAATTTAAAAAGAAACAAATGAGGTGCAAAATACTCATAATTCCATCATTTGTCATAACACAAGAATCGCTAAACCCGCGTCCAATAAAATTAGCGGTTAGCCACAGATCAGTAAACAAACCTCCAGAGGAGCGAGCAGGATTAACCTCGCCCCGTCCGGACGCCTGGTGCTTATTGAACCGGAGCCAGCGCCAAGACGGAGAGCCCCGCCGCGCACTACAGCCCTGCAGCTCGCGGGGCAATTACGTCAACTGCACCAGACATTAATCCCGCGAGATGTCCAGATTACGCGGAATGTTTTCTTTCATCTCTCCACTCCGCTTCTCAGGGGCAGCGGTAGCGGTTGCAGAAATGGAGGTGTCGTAAAAGAGGGCATATTATCGTCTCGTCTTGTTTCCAACATTTATATTGTTATTCAGTACTTGAATTTCTTCTCCATCCATTTTGCTGTTATTATGCTTAACCAGTTTTCCTTTTGAAAACCAAATATGGGAAATAACAGTTTTGCGGCTAGCTTACATTAGATTCGTTGGTTTCGGAGAGTAATGGGGAAAAAATCTTTTGTCTCTCTTGTTAATTAAACATCATTGTCTAGAAACCTATTCAGAGTGCTTTTAGAATAATTGTATTCCGTAAGATTTTCTCTGCGTCAACAAAAAATCTCAACTTGGTAACGAGTCGCATTATTGCTGCAATGCTCCAATGAATTCTTGGATTTTTCACAAGCAATTGTTATGCTGTTCTCAATGCTGTAAAAGGAAAATCATAGTAAGTCATTTTTCATAACTATTATTTCAGAGTTACAAATACATATACACATACACATACATGATATACATCAATATGTTATATATGTTATATATGCGGTTTCCCTTATATATATATATATATATATATATATATATATATATATATATATATATATATATATATATATATCATTAGATATAATATAATACTTATGTTGGAATAAGGTGTGGATATATTATAGTTTTTGTAAAAATATTTAAGTTATTGCAGTGTTATACAAGCGAATTTATAAATGCACCGTTTACAAAATAAAAATGTCTTCATTCGAGAGCCCAATTTTGAAAAGCTAGTCTCTAAACTGTAACAACATAATATATCTGGTGCTTGTCGGTAAACATTCTCATATTACGAGTACTAAGCATATTCTAGCCGATATAAAAAGACATACTCATGATACTAATTTGCATAGAAAAGGAATTAAACAATTTACTATTTACTAGATATCGATTTTCTATTCGTTTCTGACCACCTGTGGTACAGACTAAGAGTATATGCATGAGTGAATCCTCCAAAAATATAATAAAGCTTCAAAATGTCTTCTTTTATTGGATACGGCTAAAGAAACGTAACTAGGGTCATACATATGTCCCGGATGTTTCTATTCAAGTCTCTCCACACATTTCCTTCACGTGTTCTGCAAGTTACTCCAGCGCATTGCCAGCAAGTTACGCCGCATGCTCATCACAAGTTCCTCAAACGTTCTTCACATGTTGCTCAGGATTTTTCCTGTATGTTCCCCGTCAAGTTTAACACGTCATTAAAGTATCGTGCGTATAATAACTTTCATATTAGTGCACGAAATGTAAATGAAAAATTCGCTCACAAAATATGAACATTTTTTCCATAACTAATCTCTATAAAAATGATAATATTTGAATAAGTTTGTAATTTTATGTTGGAATATGGTGTTTGATATCTCACGGAATAGCAGTACATGATGTGGGATAATTAATGTGGAAGCGTTACTAATAAATATGTTTCAAAAACATTATTTGCTTTTTTATATTTCCACGCGTGAAGTACTTTTGTTCATGGAAATAAGACAGCTGTCTTGGGAACCGTCTCTTTTTGATGTATATTAACAAAAATGACCAACTTCAATGTTCGTAGCAATGCACAGAATCCGCCTATTTTATACAGGCGTAGAAAAAAAATTGTCCTATTTTATTACGAAATATTTTCCGTTAATTTATGGCAAATAAAAACGCAGTCGCTCTCCTGGCGAATGAAATTCTGTATATCAAGATAATCCAGAAGAACTGACCTCCTATAAACGTAATAGAAGGGTCCAAGGGTTCTCATAGAGTATAGAATAAAGGAGAAGGAAACAAAAATGCCCGAAAATCGGGTTTATACAGAGCTCATCGTTTTCATGCTATGCGCAATTGTGTTACTGAATGGCGTGACGCGTATTGCGGTTTCCATTTGCGTGTTTTTTATTGCATTTTAATTTTTTTAAATTTTACGCATGCTACAATGTAGAGGAAATAATGTAATGACGCAGCGGAAAAGGCGATGTTTCGACAGAAAAACTCGTATTGTGAGTTCCTGATACCGAACAAAATGTATAATTCTTGTTCCTATACGTAACAGATAAGTTCCTCTAAGATTTCGTTTAGTCAGAATTCATGTTTGGAGCGTTCCTGATATTGAAAAGTCCATTTACAGCAAGACCTCTATATATCTATCCGTCTGTGAACAATGCCAGCGGCTAAACCACAGGTACGATTTTAAATAAAATTAATATTCTCAGATCGCTCTGGTTTTTGACGCGATTCCTTCAATTTAAAACATTGGTTTTGAGTTTTGAACACACTTTACATGAAATGCCAATAAAATTTTCTCAAAAGTGGCTCCAATTTTTTTTCTTTAGAATTTTTTCTAGAATAGAGGAAAGTACTCTCATAAATATAGCGCATACTTATTTTCCTTTAATTTTCTCAGTTTTCGAAAACCGCACAGAATAAAATTTTTCGACCTCTTCCTACAATTACAACATTAGTTTTCTCAAATTGTGCAAAGTACAGTTATAAAAATGGCAGAGGTTATTTTTTCTTTGAACTCCACGATTTTTCAAAATTGCAAATGTTACAAATATTGTGAGAAAGTGTGTCTTGTTATGACTCTAGTTTAGCTGTAGCACTCATTTAAAAGTCGTATTTAGCAGGGTAATGGAACGTGAATTGAGTTTGTCGCTCACCGTGTGTCCTTACTCTTTTAATGAATGCTAATGTATGTCTATTTGGTATATGCCTTACTGAATACATGGTTAAAACTTGGCAATCGTGAATTAACCTAGGAAGAAATATAGTTGTAGAGATATAGAAGTTGATATATTCATACAACTTGTACGAATTAGAATATAAATGTGCTAATTTCTTATTAGTAATAATATTAAAAGAAATGAACAGACTTGACGACACTTCGAGAAAATCCACTGATGTATCATATATTGAATATTATATATCATATATCACAGAAAGGAAAAGTAAGGATAAAGAATTATATAGGATTTTCAATTTAAGTTCTATGGGTAAAAGCCACCCCAAAAGCATGAAGAAACTAAATGCCTATTATTACGACTTTGTTAATAGATTGATCTGCTAAACTTTTAAGACGTTTCTTGGCAATATTTCGGTCCCGAATGAATCATCACATTTGATTTATATTTGTAACATAATACTCATGATCCCAAACAACATTTCGCTCCGTAAGAGTTTCATTGTGTTGCAAATCACTTCCCCACTGTATTTTCATACAAGACCTTACTGCCAATCTCGATCATTCTTAGTAAATTCCTCCTGGAAGCTGCACTATCATGCATCATGGCCCAGAAACGCTTGAAGACCATATTTTATACAATGAAAAGGAGACCCCTTTTATACGTTACCCCTTATATTCGTTATATATTTTTCTTTAATATTTCCATTTATTTATAATGCATTTTTGGTTATAATCGAGATATTTCAGAAGCATTTGACACTATACTATATTAATGTGCTTAAACATCCTTTTCTTCCCTGACACCTGTAATGCCTACAACCTTAATATGTAACCCAACTCACGAAAATATTCTCGAAGGGATTTTTGATAATTTTACATCTTTAATTCAGCTGTATGTATTCATTGTAGCTATAATTAAGAAAAATTGACTAATATATCAACCTGTACAGCTAATTTAGTACGTACGATTAACAACTCTACTCGTACTTCTCAATCTAAGAAACGATGTGATTAGAACTTACGACAGTATTCCTCCAGAATTATTTTTCATTTTATTGCTTTTTTATTTATTTATTTTAGGTAGGTAGCTTTATAACTACTTAGTTATTTGCAATTTCAGTTCATCAAAATATTAACAACCATTAGGTTTAGTCAGATTTTACTCTTACATCAAGAAAAGTTAGATTTAAACATATTTTGTCATTTAGTTAATTTTCAAGCAGGGTGTCTGTTTACAGACGGATAATTTTAGTACATTCGATATGCATTCTTTTCATTAATACAATTGATTGGAATGTTTCGAAATATTATAGATTATTTATATTTTAATAATAATAAAAACGTGTGTGTAAAGAATTATAAACTAACTGATGTAAATATGTCAGTGAATAGGTTCTTCGAATGAAGAATGAGTGAATCCCAATTTGCTTTCGCCCATCGGGTCGTCATGCAACACTTCGTTTGCAGGGAGCGCTTCGCGTCCAGGGCCGAGAGAAGCCTCAGGCGAATAATTCACGGGGCTGGAGGCGCGCGCGCTTATTGATTCAAGGCGGCAGAAGAGAGTGGCCGCGTCGGCGACGGAAATTCGGGGGCGCGGAGGCCAACTGTACCCAAACACGACGCGGCCGCGGGAGCAACGACGGCGCGCCGCGCCGGACGAAAAAGCGAAGGCGAGAGGCGGACAAAAAACGCCTAAGGCAAGCCGGATGAAAGATTTTCGCGCGTGGAAAAAAACACAAGATAAAACGGAATGAAAGGAGAGCAAGTGAATGGCGGCGGCGGACGGGCGCCGACGCCGGCGCGGCGTCGCGCCGCGCCGCGCCGCGCCGCGCCGCGCCGCGCCGCACAGCGGTGCCGGAACGCGCGGGAAAGGAGGGTGCCCGCAGAAGAGGGCATGCATGCCCGGGAAGAAAAGAAGAGAAATGACGGCCGGAAGAGCGGATGCGGGGGTAGACGTGCGGGGCTGCGGACGACAAGGCGGTGGGGGGAGGCAGCGGTGCCGCCTCTAGTGCGCGAATGGCACTGCTGCCGCTGGGGGAGGGGCGGTGATAATGGACGAGGTGGTGGTGATGGTAATGAAACGACCGCCGTGGAGGTAGAGTTAGTGAGTTGGGATGAAGATGTGGATGAAGGTCACTGACAAGGGAGGTGATGGTTGTGAAGGGAGGCCACGTGGATGATGGTAATGAGAACGCTGACAATGGAACGGCGATGGAGAGGGAAATTCGAAGAGTGAGAAATAATGAGAAAAAGACTTGAAGGTGAGCGAAGAAGTAGCAGGCAGAAGTGGATTTATGTCCAAGAGGTCGATGTGACACCGTGATGGCAGAGGAGAATATGG
Organism: Teleogryllus occipitalis; assembly: GCA_011170035.1. Lineage (NCBI taxonomy): Eukaryota > Metazoa > Arthropoda > Insecta > Orthoptera > Gryllidae > Teleogryllus > Teleogryllus occipitalis. The sequence goes on from BLKR01005048.1 coordinate 34,208, forward strand.
TTGAACCTAAGAAAAGAGGTGTCCGTATTGAAACTTGTGGCAACAAACGCGGTCTGAATGGTAGCAACAGTGTCAGCAACGCTCTCACTTGGGCGGGCGGCGGCGGCAATGGCGACGCCAGCGCCACCGCCAGCGGGCGCTCCACTCGCGGAGGGTGGCAGCAGCGGCGGCGGTGGGCAATTTTTCACGTGTCCACAGGATTTTTCACCCTCCGAGTCTTACAACACAGTCTCCTCTCTCTCGCGCGAGCCCCGCACGCACTCACGCACACGGGCGCACACCCATGCACGCACACAATGAGCGGGCAAGCTGGAGAGAGACAGGCCGACGTCCTCTCCGCGGGAGGAGCCGAGTCGGAGGAAGCCGGGAGAGGATTTCGCTCTCCCCGGGCTCTCTCTTTCTTTATTCCTTCGTTTCTCTCTTTTTTTTTTCTCCCGGGGGCTCCGCCCCGGCGCGGTGCGGCGCGGCGCGTTACGTGGCGTGGCGCGGCGTGGCGCGGAGCGGTGCGGTGCGGTACGGAGCGGTGTGGCGCGGCGCGGTGTGGCGCGGCGCGGCGAGCGCGCGCGCGGCCCGGCGATGCTGGCGCTGGCGGCGACGGGGCTCGGGGCATTAATAAGAACGTCAATGGTGTCAGTGAACTAATGCGCTCCATCCGTCAGGGCGCACTCACACACGGACGCTGGTGGCGGCGGCGCGCGCGCGCTCCGGGGCTCCGGGATGGACCGAACCCCCACCGCCGCCGCCGCCCGGCGACCTAACGGACTTCCGAACCCAGAGGTGAATTAGAGCGCCCGGTGCCTCCGTCGCCGCCATCACAACCGCTGCCCTTCACTATGTGGCACCTTACTTTGGGGCGGACGAACTCATTTCATTTACCTGATATGAGGAGCAAACATTCAAAAGGTGACATGTCCATTTGAAAAAAAAAGGTGTTCTTGTGTCGTTTTTACCTAGAATCATATTACCAGAAAAAAACATGAGGCTTAACTTAACACTCTTACAATACATTAAGTAGTAGGAGCTGAAAGTGTAAATTTCGTGCTATATTTTTAATTTTAATTGGCAAAGAATGAAGTGGACATGTCACGTTTTGAAAGTTTGCTCCTCATATTAGGAGTTGGAATAACATTGCGTTGTTCCAATGGCAGAGAAAATATAGTATGAAAATGACAAACGAAACACGAGATAATAGTGCCATTCAAATTCAAGTATACTTCCGTACGTAGAGGTGCACACAAGGATAACTTATTTCTGATTAAACAATTACAAGCGAACTGAATAATGACAAATTACTTTCTCATTATTACATTTTTTGCCACTAGTTGCGCACACATTTTTCTACCATGAAGTATTTTACATTTTGCTCTAGCTAATGAATGAATTAGGCTTCATCCTGAAAATCTCTGAAGGGTAATACATTTATTTCGTAAGTACTCATCTTAAATGTAAATGCAAAACATGTGTTCAAAATACCGTGGACAAAGACAATTTTTTTTCTCTTAAAATATTTGAATCCTGACGGGCTTTTTATGTGGAGAAAGGAAATATTTTTTTTCAGAAAATATTCATGATTATTTTGGATTCAAATGAACAAACAACATCTAAATCTTTCTATACGAAAGAATGTTAATATTTTTATGTCACACCTTCTTTTCACTGGTTTATCTAAATGAGCATTCTAAAATGCATTTGAAAAGATTTTATCCGACATATAAATACTTTATGATTAGTGAAAGATTTTAAATACAAAATATATTTTTAAAATGTGTGAAGCGATAATAATTATTATTAGTCGCTGAGAGATTTTGGACAATTTTCTTTCAGTTGAATATTATTTGTTTACACACATCTGCAAGAATTCTTAAGTCATTACCGCCAGAGATAAATTAGTAGTGAAACAACTAGGAAACGAAAAGGTATTAGAGGTTTTTTCGCTGAAATTTCTAATCATTACCCCTTCTGAAATGTCATTCTACACTCCATTGTATTGCAGTATGGTAATAGTCTTGTATTGCATTGTATTTCAGTTGTATCCAGCTGCAGTTGACTCCTCCATCTGGGCGTCCGTGGTGTCGAGGCAGCCGGCCAGGGGAGGGGCGGCGAGGCTGGAGATGGAGCGGCGGCGTCCGCTCGGGATTAGAATGTTCCGGCGCGCGCGATGACGAGTGGAACGTTCGGGATGCGGCCGCGGCCGAGTGGCGCTGCCGCGTCGCCATTACTCACGCCCCCACGCGGACGACCCACCGGCTCCTTGTCAGCCCCTGACTGAGCGAAATTAGACCAGTCCCACGAATAAACATAAGGGCGGCTCGTACAAGTACATCGGACATGAAGAATGTTGAGCAGTAAAAGACGACGCGCGCACTCGACAACGTGCACTACTGTGTGTGTGTGTGTGAGTGGAAGATGAGTGATACTTTGTTTATGGGTTCTCCATCAAGTATTCTGGGCAACACATTCTCTTTCTTTGCTCTGCAAGATAACATTTTCTTGTACGAAGCATTTTTAACTCCATGAAGCGAGCTTAAAATTAACGACGACGATGAATGACAGTATGAAAGATGTACCAACTCCACTGACATAGCAAATGTTAAACTGTAAACCGACTAAGTTGTACAAAGAGGTAATTAGTAAGTTGTTACAGAATATCTTAGCGTTATCAACACCTCCAAAATAAATGTTTACCGTTGTTTACGTATGTAATATACGTACGTATATTAAGAAATATTGTTAGTCAGATGTGTTTCAAAGATGTTTAACTTACAATAAAAATAGAAACGTATGAAAAATTATTTTGAAGTCCGTTTGCAACAAGATTATAAAGTCATAAATGAACGTACATAATTTTCAAAATAATTACATGTAACCTAAACCACAAATTATCTGAACTTCCAAAGGCAATTCTGAAGTAAAGAATATCTGGGGTGCGAATCTTTGACGGCGAGTTGCAAAGTCGGATTTGCGAAGTCAGTGTTGAGTAATGGTTTGAGCGCAGCGCCGTGCGGCGGCGGATAGTGGCATTTCTCCGCGGCGGCGTCATGTTGAACGAGGCGTTGATGGCGCGGCGAAGGCGGGAGGAATGCGAAATCTTGGAATCATTAAAACAAGCACCGGCATTATCTCGCGCCCCGACGCAGCTTCTCCTGCCACTGCCGCCGCCGCCGCCGCCGCCGCAGCCACCAACCGCCGCCACCGCCGCCGACGCCGCCACCGCACTGCCGCCTCGCAAACGCGAGCGACGTGGTGTGCAAATTGGCGCCGCGGCGATCATAACGAGAGCCGGCGCGTGAAAACTTGCGGCGCCGTTTCTGCTCTCGGAAATTAAGTGATTCCATGAGCGACATTAACAAGAGAACGCGCTAGAATCCTCTTAAACATCCCGCGCCAAAACGCTTCCCACCCCCTCGCTCGGCAAGGCACGCCCTCGGTAGACGCCTACCACTACCAACGAACAAACGAACGTCTGAGGGGATGCAGAGCTGCCTAGCGGCGAAAATGATTAGCGGGGGTGGATTAAGAAGGAACGCAGACTTTCGAATTCATTATCGCTTAGCGTTTCGGTGGACGGAGCAAGTTGTGTGCGGAGGACGGAGAAACAGACGACGGGATGTCGGCGTTGCAGAGGCGTTTCGGCGCAACCGCCCGGGTTCCTTTGCTCACCCCCCCCTCGGGGGCGGACCCACACCGTCCGCCTCACGCCCCGCCCGCCCACCTCGCCCCGCACACTCCTCTCGCTAATCTGCAATTCCGATTAGTAACCTCAAAACTTTGTCTGATTGCTCACATAAGGGGTCCAATACTCAGAGGCATCAAAGTTTTGAAGCTTCCCCGCCCCTCGCTTCTGGCCGGGTCTTCTCTCTTCTCCTCCTTTCCCTCCTCCTCCCCCTCCGTCCCACCCCCTTTCCCTTCACCCCACCCCGTCCGTACCGTTCTCACCGCCCGTGAACACGACCTCCCCGTCAGCTACCTCTGCGGCGAGTCCCAGCCGCCGAAGCGAGGCGGATTTCAATGGATTTACATAGTAATCATATAGGGTGGCTTTTCAACCGTATTCCCCTATCTTATTAGAGTAGGGACAGCCCCTGCGGGACGGGGGCGTCCGCCGTGGCGGTGGCGGGGAGAAGAAGGGAGGGAACACGCAAGAGACGCGGGGACGCCGCGGGGAGGGGCGGGGCGGGGCGGGGCGGGGCGGGGCGGGGCGGGGCGGGGCGGGGCGGGGTGGGGCGAGCCACGGCGCTCTGAATACTAACAACTCGGCAGTCGCCATGTCGCCGAGACCCCGACTATTTAGGCGCCGTACATAACAGATTGTCCGCGAGTCTTACGGCGAGGTCGCGGGGCGCAAGAGATAAATTTTAAAACGGCGTAAATATATTCCGAACCCTCTCATCTCGCATTACGGGCCCGTGTTCTGTTATTACGCACGGCGTTTAAGGTTAAACTGTGTTAATATCCGGCTGTGTGGCGCCCCTATCATTTGGTCCGGAGGTTATTTAATTGGACTGAGATTTACCTCTCGCGGTTGTGTGTGTCAAAAAAAGACGCAATTACACTCCCTGAGTTCGCTTCTTGGCGAAGGCGGAGTGATGTGGTGATGCGGGGGTGAGCGGGGAGTTCCGAGCGCGCCCCCGCTCCCCACCCGGGTGAGCACCTTGCGCGAGTGGAGGTTACAAAATGTATTAAGCCATTAAGCGTGGAGAATCCGGTAAATTCTCGTTAATGAAGCGGCTAATGGGCGGCGTTTAGGTGGAGATGTCTCAATTGCGGGGAGAAGCTTCGAGTCGCGGTCATGGGCCAGCGTTTTTGGCATCCGAACGCCAAGGCAAGCGAAGAGGAGATGAAAAACGTTTGTTGCTGATTAATTGGCAAAACAATCAATAATCCATGTTTGATCTATAAAAAAATGAATAAAGATCATACAAAAGTACATTAGAATCTTATTTCGAATACGATCTTATATTGCTGAATACGATCTTATGTTGCGTCAATATACTTGATTATTTATACGCTATACTAACAAAATACACAGTTAATAATGCAGTTTTAAATTGTATTTTAAACACTTGTTTCATCTTCTTTATAGAAAATAAAATACTTCAACATTGTTTTTATTATAAAATAATTGGTGGTAAACCCTCATGCTTTCAAATACATTTAGAAACCCACAATGAATAAGTAGAAAATAGAGAAAGGCTGTATGAATGTCTATTTCAAGTTTTAACACTTTCACGAAAAAAATGTAAAAGCGATATAATCCCTGAAGTGGCCAACCTCTAGGTCGTGCAGGGTTTGAGGCTCAACTCTCAAATACGCATCACACCACACCTACTGGTTCACATCCCGCGTAAGGCATGGGTATTTTCAGTTTCGTTGTGACATGGTATGCATTCACAATACTACACATCACCTCTCATCCCGTCCATTAATTCCTTTTCCTACTCCAGTAACAAGTGACTGAGTGTATGTAATGCCTCTTGTACGCGACACAATGGGCCTAAGGGCCATTACTGTCAGCGCTATCTAGTTGCAGTGGGTTGAGGAGTCTGTGTCTCAACTTCAGATCTAGATAACACTCTACCTGGGAAGATGACGTTCCTTCCTTCCCGAAAAGTATTGTAAATATCTGTTTACAATATCTGTGTATTTTATGTCAGGCATGAATTTTGACGATCAAATTAAGATAGATGTTTTTAAGTCGAAAATCAAAATGAATCTGGCATTATGCTTCTTTTCAGAAGATTATTTCGGGGACTACTTCACACCAAAGAACCATTATCATTGTCGCCAAACAAAGCCAAGAATTAGAACCTAGGTATTACAAGTGAAGGTCGTAGTCGAATATGACAGCAAATAAAATGTATACTATTTTATATATAAAATAATGTTTTAAAATATATTTTGGCTACGTTGTTTTCATATTATGGCTATATGATCATTTTCAAACTTAACATTGTAACATATTATTTTTACTTCGAAACAGTAAATGTAACACATTTCGGAAAGCAGTTCGTTTCAAAATAATAAACTTTTTGCATTGCCAAATTTGATACGATTTACAACTTTCGTCCCTTTTAAGCATTAAACGATTTTAACATCAAACGTTTCCTGATTCATTATGAAATGCAATTGTCGTCCCCTCCACATTCCACACAAAATCAGTAAAAGAAAAAAAATTCATCCTCCATGGCACAATCAAACTACATAAACACAATGACGCAAGGAGGTCGCTTGAAGACACATAGCGCTTTTAGGAACTTTTAGCTTTTACCTCTTTAAGGAACACATAGCTCTTTTATTCTTGACATACAACCAGAGACATCACTTGGAAAATGTTGGAAGATGGAACAAAAATCTTCGTTTCAAAAATTTTGGGACGTAGCTCCTTTGGTTTTGCAAGGCCTCATTTTTTGACCTGCATATGCCTTTATAAGTGTAGAAATCATTCTCCATATGAAAATAATATTCATGACTATTTCAATTACACATTGTTTTCTCTATTAAAAATAAATTATTTTTACTTGTACTTGATTATCTTGATTTTGACAATAGGGGTTACCTTTAGAATAAAAAAAATAGTTACAACTGACAAAACTGAATTGTAATGTACTTTTCAATGTAAATTTAATTTCACATTTATGAGGGATACTTGATGGTCGAGTTATTTACCTAGTCTTACCTTGATAGTCGAGAAATTACCTAGTTTTACTAACATAATGGAAATTTCTTTGGTGTAATAGTATCAATGAGAATATTTGTGGGAGATTGTGCAATTATTTTTCCTTCTTCCTAGAACACCTACTTAATCAAAGAGGAAACGTAAATCATTGTTGCAAAATCGTCGGCAAAGTGTCTCCATGAGAAAAATTTCCGGGGGCGGGAATGAACAGCTAAACGGATGGCAAAATGAATGAATATTGCTACGGGAACTGATAAACACTCTGGCTGCGCAAACAAAACATAATCTATAATTCATAACCTGCCTCTGGCCGGAGAATAAGTTGGCGTCAGCAATAACTCCAAGCGAGTAGAATGTTGTTCTGCGGCAATGATTTACAGAGCCTCATATGTACTTGGGACAATATTTGTTAAGGACGAATGTTTGGCATCCAAACGAATGGCCTCTAAGCTTATAACGAATGCCCTCCTTGACCACAAAGGAAAGCAGTAATGCGGATAAAATGGTTCAATCTTCGTCCTACCTTTAGGCGTTGTCGTTGATTTTTGTGTCCCGCTGATTGCTAATCCAAAGAACTTGGCATCGTCTTCGGGCGGCATCCATATACCTCTTCATCCATTACAGTTTTTTTTAGTGTTGCAAATCCACGCGGAAACCCTGTAAAGCTTGTTCACACTAGAAAATATTACGAAAGATAACAGCGAGAAAGAAGAATGATGCTGGATTTGGAGGTTGAAAAATTGTGCTTTATTTTTACATGCTCAGATGTACGTAATGAATTCTTACCTTATTTCGGTTCTGATATCTGATGAGCTTGCTGAAAGGTGATAACATGCGTGGCATCATGCGACAAGCATGCAACATGCAATATACTTCGGTGAAGTGCTTAGCATTCGCAAAAATAAAACAGGACATACAAGTAAGACATTCGAAATAACATGCCTCATGAAAGAAAACTTTTCATGCTAAGAGATTAAATGAATTTTTAGAAGTTGGGAGAACGGTGCTCGTCCTGAAACAATTAAAAAATAAGTATTTTAATACACAGAAATGTAAAAAATTGATATTTTGTCAAAAAAATGTATTGTACCACACAAAACTTTCTTGAAATTCTTCTCTCTGTGAACCGGTTTTAATTAACTCCAAGTATGCGAATAGTTTCCTTTTGTTTCTCTACTTTCTTTATAATTAATATGAAGGAGAAAGGAAAGGAAATATGAGGGAAAATAAAAACAAAATGTGTCACGAAATATTACGTTTATTTAGCTTTTATTTACACGTAAAATGATATATTTTGCAGAAAACGATAATATAATACTGATATGCAAAGTTATCAGATTAATAACAATTACGTTTCATTATTCGTTATGTAATTTTTTCTAAGTAAATCTGTAGTTCAAATTTCTAATTGACAGAATTATTTAAGCATAAGAATTTCCTGAATAATTTCTCCAAAACTTTATAGATCTTCAACGAACTATATGTATTAGAATGAGGTTTGAAACATCCATCAAATCAGAAAGTGAATCAACTATTTTAATAAAGGGTTCTACGAAGTTTGCTTTCTATAAAAACTGTCCATACTTAAATGTTCTTTAACCTTCCACAATAACACAGAATATTACGAAATGGTACATCCATTTCCCTATTTTTGGTACATAAAGCGTCGACCCTTTCACAATCCATATTGCATCAAGTCATGAAATTTTCCCATTTTTGCCCATTGCCCCACCCCACCTCTACCATAAAAAAGAGTAGTAAACATGAACGTTTGGTTCATCTTGTAAATTTTATTTACACACTAAACAAATAATTTAAAGGTATGTTCTGTAAACCTCGCGAGCCAATACGAGTGTCCTCGGTCATTGAGTTGATGATGTTGGCTGCACACGCCTCCACCGCGCGGGCGCAAGCGAGGTGAGACGCGCGTCGGTTTACAGCCCGGGGCGCAGGGGCGGGCGGCGGGCGAAGGGCGCTCGGGGGCCCAGTCGCGGGTTCGGGGCCCGCGGGAGCCGCCTGCCACTCAGGCGGAGACGCGGCGCGGAGGGCGGGGCGAGGCGAGGCGGGGCGAGGGAGGGATATTAATGCCGGGGGCGGCGCGGGCATGCCGAGCACCACGCCACGCCGCCCGCCCCGCCCCGCCCCCTCCGGCGCCGTCGGGGGTGGACGCGCCGCGCATACAGAGCAGCGCGGCCCCTCGCACGCCCTCAGCCCTGCGGCCGCCCTCCGCTGCCGCCGGCGCCGCGCCAGGGCGCTGCCTCCAGGGTCGCCTCCGAAGACGCCTGCGCAGTCTAATTCAGCCTTGCAGAAAACATCATCTCAAGTGATCACTTGATTAGGGGGAAAGTTGGGTACTTTTGGACGATTCCTTGGAAACTGGAAATGAAATATGCATATTTTAGCAATTAATTATATTCGGATGATATTTGAGAATAATCAGCGTCAGCATAGAATTGACTAGAGATTTGCTGGATTGCGTTTTCTCGATAACATATTCAGAGCATGTGGAAGACGGAAGATTCATTGTTGCAAATGTGTTTATTTCTAAGTACATAGTAATGATAACAATTGTTCCAAAACATTATTTAATTGTAAAAAATGCACATACTTATCATAGCAATATACTTAGCCATGAAGTCATTGCGCAAGTAATTTTTTGGCTTGATAAGATATTTGAAGGTGTATAGAAGTGTGTAGTAGGTAATCAAGAATGATGCACAAGAAGGTGCACTGAATGTAGCAAACAAAAAGAATACGTACATAAATAAGATAAACAAACTAAACTGCAACTAAAGTAAACAAAACTTGATGAAACTCTCAGTAGGATAGAACCTTTTAATACATTTTTCCTCATCGACTAAATTACTAATTATTAATAATGCTTTTCACAACAAATCGAAAAACATGTTAACGCCGTGAAAATATGTTTAATGATAACAATTAATAAAAACTTTATTAATTGTATCACAATTTCTAAAATTTTCTTAAAAGATTGTAGGGTTTTCTTAAACATTGTTTCATATGTTTAATGTGTTTCATTTACAATAGCAAATTGATAATAATTTTCGTCATTACTTTATGCTTTCCTGACTGTTTCAGTAAAACAAGCCGACATCTATTATTTCCTTAGTCCTCGAAATCGTCAGAAGGAAGTCATATGGATTCCCAGATATTAGCCACATCTGTTTACTATAATATGAAAAACACGAAACCCGCAATCTCATCCTCTGAAACAAGTGAGCATGCTATTCGGCGCGAGCACATTCCGACAATTAGACGAACAACACTGAGCGCCTGCGGAACCAGCGGCGGGGCGGGGCGGTGTAGGGTGGGGACTGGATGCCAGGGCGGGGGCGGAGGCCAGGGCGCCGGCCGCCACCGCCGCCGCCACCCCATGAAATATGCATGGGCGGCCTCCGTCACGGGCGCACGCACGAGCTCCGCATTATTCTGTAAATACGCCGCTCTTTACATACGCGCCTCCGCGCAACGGCCGCCCGGCGCCGCCGCCACCCCCACCAGCACCCCGCCCCCATCCCCACCCGCCAATCCAACTGGCCCTACCACCACCCTTCAACTTCAACCCGCTCTCGTGTCACGGCTGCTCCTGTCGTCCGTCCACCCGTAAGCCAGCACTGCCCTGTGGCCGTCACCGCCCCTGCCGCCGTTGCGCTGGCTGGCGTTGTCGCCGCGATCCGGACGTGCGGCAAACAAAATATTTTTCCTTCTCGGCCCCAGCAAACGCGTGAGCAGCTCTGGAGCTCACTTCCTGTCCTCTTCTCCGCGCGCTCGGAATGTTAGGGTCTCGCTGCTTCCGGGGCAACCGGAAACAGAACCCTGACATTCTTTTTGTGGATGTTGACGCCGTGAACACCGCATTCTGAACGTCGGATTGAACACAAAATACATGACTTCACGCGTTAACTAGTGGAAAATGTCTTCTTTGACTTTATATATATATATATATATATATATATATATATATATATATATATATATATTATTTTTGAAAATTCAAGAAATGTATTTCTATAATTGAAAATAAAAAAAGAAAATATCGTGTTTATAAATGAGTGTAAGATTATTCAAAAAACGGAGGAGGCCAACATCCTCTACAAAAATCAAAAGTTATTTACAAATAAAAACACTATAAATAACGCTCATTGTTCTTTGATCACAAAAATAAAAACATACAGTGAAATAGCGGGAAATCTAAGTGTAAAATAGTGAGAAATCTTTCCAGATTCCTTCCCACTAAATACATTGAAAATTCCTACGGAAAGAAGCCTAGTGGTCTCTATTTATATTAAATGCCTGACGAGGCAAACAACCTTCCTGAACGCTCGATCGACTCGTAACAAGTCACGTCTCCTCCAGAAATGAGGAAGCCACAGCCCAGCACTTTTTCTCTTCGCCAAAAAACCAGCGGTCTCCGATCGTCTCCGTATAATTCGACATATCCTCTCTGGCCGCTCCTCTTCCACCGCGGAAACGACCAGAACACCGCCGCCCGCTCCCAGCCTCCGCCCTGGGCCACGCCGCCGCCCAGCGATAACATCTGAGCAGCGGCCAAACAAAAGCAACGCGGCGCGCGCGGGCGGCGTCGGCGCCGCCGCCGCGGCCACAGCGCCGTTTATCAGCGATGAACGGCCCATGTTCGGGTGCTGCCGGCTACATGGTAGCGGGTCGCGGGGCATTATTCAAATCGTATCCACTTAAGTGCTTCTAATTTGTTGACAGACAGAGAGGGCTCGCAAAACCGGACGGACCGCAGTCGCCGCCCGTCGTGCAAGATGGCCGGCCGGCCGGCTGGCTGGTCGGGCGGGAGGGCGGGCCGGCGCGGCGTGGCGTGGCGCGCGGTTGGACGCGGTGGAGCGGGCGGCGCAGCGTGGCGCGGCGTGCGGCACGGCACGGCGCTGCGCAGCGTGGCGCGGCGCTGCGCGGCGCTGGGAAGGTTCTTCCCCTGCGCAGCGTATGAAGACCTCACTGTCGGCCCCCGCACCACAAATCAAACCCCGGCTGCGCACGAGGCGCGGCACCAGCGAGGTGGAGAAGGCCCATGCGCAGGCAGGGGAATCGAGGTGATGGGGAAGAATGGAAGTGATGAAGAGGGGGCTTAAAATGGGTAAATGAGGGCGGGGATTGTGAATATTTAAGTTGCGGTTCTGAAGGATAAGCTTGCGGAAGGGATCACTGTGAAGAAACGTGACACAACTGCGATGAAGGTAGCTAAATCGAAGGCAATAGAAGAGAGGGCACATCTTGCGGGGGAGGAATGTATGGCGGCGTGGCGGGGCTGCAAGGCGAGCGACGGAGGTGAAACACCTAAGGGGGTCCGCTTCGGCCGCCTTGAGGGACTCCAAACCGGGCCCGTAAATTCGTCATCGGCCGGAGTCCGCCACCACGCGCCGCAGCGCCTCTGATGTATGACCGGATAACACTTAGCGCGGAGGCGCGCAGAACCAATATTTACTCTCCCCAAATTGAACGCATACGTTACGGCCTCTGGCCGGTTTCCTTGCGCCCGTTGCGTCTTGCGTCGCTGGAAATCCCCGGGAAGAAAGAGAGGCTCCGTCTGCCAACCAACGCGATGACAAAAGCTTTCGCCACCTCGACCGACATCTGGAGATCTCAACCACGAATCTCGAATATTATTTGTTCGAAATCATCTCTACTTTCGTACATCGGCAAACGTGTGACATCACATCCATTTTTCTGAATATTATATAATGGGATGTTTAGGGTCACTGTATTTTATCTTGAAAAACTAATTAATGTAATTTATATTATTTTACTTATGAAAATATTATTTTAAATTAAGAAAAGGGGTGGTACGTAATTCATTTAAATAATGAAGTTCCTATCATTTATTGACGTAAATATGTGTTTATTGACGTTAAATATGTGTATCTTGGTGTTCTAAAGTAAATTAACATTTTAACTAAAAATATATTAGATTATCTACAAATAGAACCTTAATTAATTTAATAAAATATAGACCCCGAATAAATGAAAAATAAAGAAAAAAAAGATACCAATTCCTTTTCGATATATTACTTTTCAAGTTCATCATAATGTAAGTTCTGAAGTTAATCATTTGCAAAACTATTTATAATATTTTAATTTAAGAATGTTTCGACAAGTGTAAAATTTCCATACCATTCAGACATGAAAAATCATTTCTAAAAATCTGCATAATTGACCCTCAGTAACTGTAATGCATTCCAGATATTTCACGTCACTCTTTATCCAAATATATTTCATGTACATCTGTCGCACACACCAAAAAAAAGAGTAAGAGGCGCAAGAATAAGGGCACTTGTGCAACAAACGCAGGATGGCGACTGCCTTGTCGCCATCATCGTCTACAATTAACAGAACATTTCTCAGAGGGCGTAGGCCTTCTTAATGCTATATGTTAGTAAGAGGATCTAGATGCAACAGATTACGGGGTATAGACCAACATTTCATTTCTGCGGCCTCTTGCCAAGTGCGAGATAAGTGCGAAGTAGTCGCCGCCGGCTTCGGCGAGCCCACTCCACTCTCAGCCCACTCTCAACCCCACACGCCACACGCCACACCCCCCGAGACCTATCCTTCGTCGAAAAGCAGTGACTCTTTTAAGAGGGGACGCGTGCATTAATTATAAGAATCATATCCAATTTTCTAAATAATGACACGGATATGCTATAATTAGTAATATGTCCGAACGGATAGTGAAGTATGAAGTTAATAAAGCTGCTTGTGCCTACGTCGTGGTGTAGAGGGTGCAAACGCCAAGTATACACGAAGGAACATGTTAGGAAGAGCGGATGTTTGTTCAAACGTTGTGTAATAATTATTCACTGATTTCGATGTTATATTTCATAGATTTTATGACTGTCTAAACAAAAAATTAGGTAGATGAGTTTCAGTTTCCCAAGAGGAACTCTGCCGGTCCTAATTAAAACTTCCGTGCCAGTGCACTACCCTCAGTAGTGACTCAATTATAGTATGTGGCTTTATTATACCAACACAAATAGAATACGCATGTTATAAGTCTTCTCATTAGCAGTAATATATTTTTTGTTACTTTTTCTTCATAAGCACACGCATTCTGTAGAACATTTTTTCTTTTCGTGTAGAAAGAAATTGATTATTGTTCATTGAGATAATTAAAAAATGAAATAGGGTGCTAGACGTAAATAATAATACAGGACATTATTAGTTACTAGTAAGGAACTTCATTAATGCCCTACACGAGTAACGGAATTGAAGACACGAGCACACACTTTCTGCGAGCTGCCCTCACAAAGCCTCCCTGTTCCCTCCTTCCTCAATGAAACCCAGCCGGCCGCTTGAATTAGAAACTGCATCACGTCTGCGTTTATCACAGAATCGAGCAAGGCGTTTTCGGGCGTTTCTTCTCTTCTTCTTTTTCTTCTTCTCCTCCGGCCGCTCGCTCGCTCGCGCGCGCGCGCTCCGCTCCGCTCAGCTCCGCTCCGCTCCAGTCGGGCGCTGCAGGGTACATAAATTTTCACTTTACCTACCGGGCGCCCCCAAATTAAGAACTGGACCGCGCGCGGCGCGAGGAGCCAAGATTCCCGTCAGCGCGACCAGAAAAAAGCGGCCGCGGGCGCAGGAGCGGAGGCGTCGGCGGCGCCGGCGACGCGGCAGCCGCGCTGGCGACGGCCTCCGGGCGATGGCAGCGACCCAGTCTACGAGGGGAGAGGGCTGCGGAGACGGCAAGGCACATCAAGACGAATTCATATGATGGTGGACGTTCTGATTACCATGCTTTGAAATATTGAATGAAACTAGAGTATTGTATTGTATCATTTAAACCAGTTAGGATGATCTGGCTAAGAAATAGAAAATTTATGTTCACTGTTGACAAGGTTAAACAATTATTTTTGATTAATTCTTATTCCGGAACTGAACTGGTTATTTTGTGATATGGTACAGCAGTTTGTTTGCTGTTGTTTTCTTAGCATGGCATTTTATAATGACTTTTCTAACATGGTATGCGAGGGAGCCATTTAAATGATCATTCAAATAATTCTTGTCTCGTCATAAATATTAGTTATAGAGGAAGGAAGAGATGAAAACGAAACAGTAAATAATTTTTTAAAGAGAGAGCTGTAAAAGGGAGAACGAAATAATCATACGGACATGTTGACAGATACCATGAGGTTCTAGCGCATGTGGGTTTGGGTGCTTCTTCAGCTAGCCAGACTTCAGTATGACTGCAGATGCTGCAGTAGTGAGATGATAGTGGTAGTGGCGGTGCGGGTGGCGGTGTAGGTAGCGATGGTGGTGGGAGGTGGGCGGGGACGGCGCGGACGGCGTGCGGAGACGGGGATTGCGTAGTGGTGGCGGAGCTCGTGATGTTGGCGGCGGCGGTGACATCTTCGGTGGCGGCGACGCCCGGAGCGGCCGCGTCGGCGACAGCTTCGGCGGCGTCAGCAGCGTCGGTGGCGTCGGCGGCGTCGGCGGTGGCGGCGGCGTAGCTCTTGGCAGAGGCGAGACGCCAGATTTACTCGTGACCGGCGTTGCCATCGCCGCCGCCACTCGCTGAAATACGGCGGTGGCGCGCCGAGTCGCGCGTAGGCGCAGTAAATTCCCTGGGGCCTCCCGCAACCGCTCGCCCGCCGGCCCCTGCGGGCGCGTGTCCACTCTATTGGATTCGCCTCTATGATCTCCGCGGGGGGCGCGGCAAACGCTCTTGACACTTCGGCCGAATGGCTGCATTTTCCCCCAGGGACTTGCTGGCGGAGCTTCTATACGGTACCGAATATTACGACAATGGTTCTAAGAGGCACGATTTCAAATGAGGATCTGTATGAGAACGTCAGACAGCAAGTATAATGTGACTTTCACAGTCTGTGCTTCATATTCTTGAAGACACATTCTACATTACAGAGTTAAAAGAGTTTTCCGTTGAAAAATCGCCGTTTTTTGCCGCAGCCTTACATAACTTTCTCTATACTTCTTATATATTATGTTTTATAATGTCTTTCCTAACACGGTATGCGAGGGAGCCATTTAAATGATCATTCAAATAATTCATGTCTCGTAATAAATATTAGATTAATATTATTATATATATATATATATATATATATATATATATATATATATATATATATATATATGTATGTATGTATAATTCATGTCTCGCAATAAATATTTATTAATAAATATACGTATACGAGAAAGTAAGAATGAAACAGTTAAAAAAGAAATGGCGTGGTGCTTAGAAACGAAACAATTTCGGAAAATCTACAATAGAAACATTAATCAGTGAGATGTAAAGCGTGTTCCATAAATTCAACAATAGTCAAACTTATCATTTAAAAGCCCTCTTTACTGAATTTGAAATATTATCCTTACGCAATGATTCATTACTCATCACATGTTGTACACTTGTATGAATGCGATGTGTTCATTCACTTTTCCTCTCGCGCATGCGTTTCCTGCCCACGAGAAGCTCTGCATTCCCGTTAGAGCAAATAGCGAGTTTGAGCGCTACCGTTGGAAAGACTCTCTTTACCGGCGCAATGACCATGATTCAAGAGGCGGTAAGTGGAGGCAGCGAGCGTCTGCCTGACGCAAATTGCCAGGCAGCGCAAGGCGGGCGGGTGGCGGCGTATCCTCCCGCGCGCCAACGCGCAGCGAATGCCCAAGGACGCCCTGCGCCCGCGGCGCAGCGCGCCACGTGACCCCTGGCCGGCACGCTCCCTTCACTTGGTGGTTGGCTTCTCATTTCGGGGTTGCACACAACACCAACAAAAACACAAGCAAAAATAACAACCCAACTTTACGCAATAATTAACAAAAAAATCCTCCCTTAAAATAAAGACCGGAACGCTACGCACGCATGCCCGATGGGGGAAATGCAGCCAAATCTAATACAAACATTCTGCAAATTATACAAAAAAAAGTGCTAAGAATTATTATCATTGCTTCATGATTCATTTCGAACAACCAAATCCACCACGAACTGCAAATTCCTACAATGAAAGAACACACTGCCAAACTGTCCGAAGAATTCTTTTCATCACTTTCCACATCTGCCAGCGCCTCCATATTCAACCTTGGACGTACAGCAGAACCGAACCTACGGTTTAAACTTACGCTTCCCTGGGACAGATTCAGACCACCATAAAATAGCAGGAAATCCGTCTCAAATGATACGACTTCAATCAAATAATCATATCAGTGATCATTCTCTTTGTTTTTAAGCCCAAATAATCTTGACCCCTTCACTCGGTGGTTGGTATCATTGTCCACATTTCGGGGATTCCAGCCACAGTCATCGAGAATTCGATGAATGACCCCTCAATCATTTTCATAATTTCAGGAATTTATTTCAATTTCTTTTTATTTACTTGTTGCGCATCTTGCTTGGAGAATTTATGTTAATAAAATAATACTCGTATTTTGATTATCGTAACATTCCCAATAGCTAGGTCACCACTTTTCATAAAAATAGACAATTTATATTCGGTTGTAACTGGTTTCATCTCTCGAGTGGTAATATCAATATAAAATTTCTAATGTTTTAAGCGCAAATAATAAAATTAATGTTTTATGAAATTATTATTTGCAAAAAAACTATATACGAGAACATGTTGTTTCTTGCTCACTGTGTACGCGTATCGAACAGAACCTACTTTCTCTTCACTACGTACTTAGTAAGAAGAAAGTATTGCAGTGGAAACAGGAATTTTCGATAGAAAAACTCGTATTATGAGACCCTATTATCGAAAAGTGAATAAATACTCCTCTTACAAGTACTAAAGCACTTCCACTAACACGCTGTGTAGCTGAATCCACGTTTTATGGGTCTTTAATACCCAAAAATTAGTTTATGGCGAAACGTCCGCTTGTGGCCAACACTAGTGCCTAAACTGTTTACACAATTTTCTCAAAAATTAACATTCCCCGATAAATATGTCCGAAAACGAAGCCCTACAAGTTTGAAAAGGATATTTGGATTTTTGAAGATTCTTTTCGTGAATTCACAACATCTGCAAAATGTTTTCAATGGTGGTTCTAATTTTTTTTTTAATTAAATTTTTCTCGGATAGAGCAAAGCAGGCTCAAAAGCGGTGAAAACCTCATTTTCGATGAACTCTCTGAATGTTCTAAAATTTACTACTACTAAGAGAAAATATGTATTGCTGAAGCACCTCTGCTTGAAAATGTGAGTAGTTTTGGTGTATTTTTTGCTTGCAGTAAAGGCAATTAATTTTTTTTTTTTCAAAAACAGCACCAAAAAGCATTGTTGCTCTTTTATATAGTAAAGTAAGGTTATACAGATGGCGCAAGTTTTAGTTTCGGTAAACTCTGTGTTTTCGAAAATAGTAACAAAAAATAACATTGCAAAACCACAATATAGATAACAGATTTTTTCTTTAACAAAATATGTACTTTAAAATTAAATCTTGAAATACTGATAAAAATATCTGAATTTTTGTAAATTGCAAATGTTCATCTTTGTTTTTAAATCGTCGGAAAGAGTGAGTTTGGCTTTGTGGCAGGTAGTGTAGCGGTGACGTGTATGGCGTACTAAACAAGAACCTCAGTTCAATTCCCTCGATGGAAAAAAAATTGCTGCTGGTTGGGAACATTTTTGTCAGTCCATAACGTTGCTTAGCCGTTACAAACAATGCGAAAAAATATGTGCTATAGCACTACTTGTTTGTATTTGTTGTAACAACTGCCTTTAAATACATAATAATTCACTTGCTGTTCAGAGAAAGAGTGACTCTTTGTAACGAAGGAAAACTTGCTTGGCAATTCACATTAGCACATGCACCCAGCGTAACCACGCCAGGTGTTGCAACATTGTCCTCTTCTTCAAAGCGGTCCAATGAGAACTTATTTTTCGTTTTCATCACCAACCTCTCTTTGCCAACTAAATATTTGCCCTGCCATCAATTAAGGACCTAAATGTTGAAGTACGTTTCATCTAATCGAGTTATTAGCCAGGATAGTTCATATTGCTCATGTTTGCAGTAACTTAAACGTTTCTTTGAATTTAAAGTCTCTAAACTGTCCCAAACGATCATTAAGAGTAAATTATGAATGAAATACTTTTCTAAACAAAAAACACACAAAAACATTCCAAATTCATCATTCCAAAATATTTTACGTGATTTAATGAAACAGCAGTAGTTCAAAGGAACAATAAAGAAAAACAAAATTCTCCATACGTTTGAAAACTAAACAATGTATAGAAAAGTGTCCCGATATATCAGATTGAACTGTAAAAAAATTATAGGCCAATTGAAAGTTGGATATTATTTTACATAAATATTATTTTCAATGAAGTTTCTCGGAACCACCCCTACAATTTGACAGCGTGGCAATTCTCAAGGTCCACCGCTGCGCGGCGAGTTCCTCTGGGCGCTGCGGCGCGGTGCGGCGGCGCGGCCGGTTAATTATAAAGGCGCTGGGTCGTGGGGCGACGCGCGGTGTGGCGTGGCGTGGCGTGGCGGGGTGCGGCGCGGAGGCGCGTAGCGTCGCGTCGCGGGCGGTCAGCCGCGCGTGGCGCGCGTATTTCGGGGCCAGAAGGCGGCCATTGTGGTCCATTGAGGCGGCCTATCTCTAAATCTCCCCCAATTACGCGGCCCTCTGCAACCGCGCGGGCATCAGTCTCCTCTCGTTAAGCCACACCGCCACCGCCGCGCCCGCCAACGCCCACGCCCACGCCCACGGGATGAGCTTTGGCGTGACGCAGCCACCCGACCGCCCTTCCCGGAGCCAAATGCTCGTCTTTCGACACGTTTCGATTCGTCTGGCGTTTCATTTACGAACGGGTAACCCTCGCGTGTTTCTGAGAGACCATAAATCCCGGGCGGGGACTTCACAGAGGCTGCGGCTGTAGGGAGAATGCGGCCGATGGAGGAGTCTGGTCTCTGACGTCGGCCGCTGAGGAAAGTGGTGAGTGGAAGTGAGGAGGCGAAGAACGAATGTATGCCTTGTGTGAAATATGGAAGGGATCCAAGACCAACCGAGTTTGGGCGACAGAAGCAAGTGTAATGTATTTGAGGTATTCAGATCAGGAAGTACAAACGGTTAGGAATGTGTCAATCCACGTGGAGGTCGTAAACTCTAATACTGTAGTTTAAAAATGAAAATACTGATAAAAGAAATTACAATGTTTTTGGATTCTTGGAGAAAGCGTCGTAAGAGCTTTTATTTATCGGAATTTCTAAGAAAATATACTGTTATTAAAAAATCTCAGACTTTCAATGAAGACATTATAGAAACAGCTGTCCAATTCACGTAATTGGTTAATTTTTATTCCCTTCACCATTTACACCTAAACATTATTACCCAACATACGTTATTTTCGAGATAATAGAACGAAGGCAGCCTCCAACAACCGGAGTCAACCCGTAACCGATTTCCGTTCTTCGAAATATAAGCTGAGCGCCGAGAGATGAAGTCTTTCCCACAAGCTGCGCGCTGCAACAAAGAAATAATTCGGCCGCTGTTCCCGAGGCCGATGACGCTTTGAATAATGTATTAACAGGTTAAAACGCAGGAACATATGGGCCGCGGGCCGGCGGTGGCGGCGCGGAGGTAAATCAGAATAATGGACGCAGAGCGGCCGCCGCGGAAACGCGGACAAATGGCGAGCGTGACGCGGGCGGCGGCGGTGGGAGGGGAAGGTGGGGTGAGAGGAGGGCGAGAAGAGGAGTGGGTGGGAGTGAGGCCAAATAGATTGACGCGCCGTGGCCAGACCTAAGAGGTGGTTAGTACGACAGAAGTGAATAAGATGACTGTAAATATTCCACGCAAATTAATGGTATTACAATCTACATGGAGTTCTATTACCGGACAGTAGAGTGAGAGATCTGATACTCAGATCTGAATTCACATGCTGCTAAGGCATGGAACAAAGTGTGAGAGACAACATTGTCAGTGAAGGTGTGAAACATATTGAGTAGGTAGAATGGAGCTAATGTTCTTAGGACGGAAGAGTGCGGGTAAAAACGAGGAAAATGAGGATCGAGTAAAACATAAGACATTACATAAGACGCAAAGCTGGGAGAAGGAAAATGAGAAAGATGATCATTAGGTATTAAGTATGCTGAGGGATTGTGTACGATCAACACACAAAACTTAGTAGAAGGAAGAAAACAAAAATTATGGAGAAAGGGTCGTGCCAGGAAGATTAAATGGACTAACAATTTGGAATGGCGAGGATTATTGAAGGAGAAGTAGAAAGTGGAAAGTTAAGATGCGATCAATTATGGTGAAATAAGAGGCGTAAGTTTCTGTATATAAACCAATATGGCCACAAACAGAGTGTTCCACTGTACACGGCAGACATCAAAGGCCATATTCCAAACACCAACGCAAAAACTGTTACGAGGAACACTCGTCGACGAAAACGCCTCGTAATTGCGGCATGCTCAGAGTAGAATAAGCGTAACACGAGCGATTACGAAATATCGGGCGCGATCGCTCGTCCAGCGATCGACAAACCATGCGTGAGCGAACATGCCTGCGTGCGTGCCTGCCTGCATGATTTGGACTTCGCGTGTGCAACTCGGGCAACGCAATGGCGCGGACGGGCCGGGCCCATCGACCTCGCGGGCATGGCAACGCCGACGCGAGGGCAACGCTCGCGGACCAGGACGGATCGCAGAGGCTGAGAAACGCGCGACCCATTCCGCCCGCAAACGTTTGTTTCGTGCACAGCGTTTCAGTCGGCGAATCGTGACACTAGTGTAATTTGATGAGGCGAATTTGCTTCTGTTGAATGTTTGTGATCGTTATGCGTGAAAGGACACTGAATGTAGCTACAACGTGTTTAAAGTTTCAGTAGGGAAACGTTTTTCAACTCATGCGCTTAGAATTATACAGCACTAGGATAAATAGAAGAAGATTCGCGAAGATATATTTACACGTCACTTTTTAAAGCTGTATATAATTTCTTCATAGCAAAACATTTTTGATGATAATAAAAGTACCAACTTCAATATGAGTTCAAACACACATTCTAATAATAGTTTTGAAAAATACAACTTTATTTTGATTTAATTAATTTAATTTAATTATTAATTATAGTTGCACTGTTCTATCTGAACGCTTTACAGACGACTACTGACAAATGTATCTCGAAATACAAAAAATTACTTCAGATTTTATATAGAATTTTATTAAAAATTATTAATAAACCTGACATGTGAACGTGTTAGTCATTTGAACTATGTTAATGACGAATGAAATTACTATTTTCCGAAGAGGTCAAACTGATAAGAAGGAAAATATAATGAATATGAACATATAAAAAGTTACTATAGTTTTCTTTATTCTTGCACGAAAGGTCCGAAAACTCAACGTAGAAGAGGATCTCCAAAGACATTTAACATCTGAAGGGCTCCAGTGGAGACTAAAACGCGTGATGCAGCAAGAAACTTTAATAGACCAATGACTGGGTCATTCTATTCCCCAAAAGATATACGTTGTTAAAACTAAGCGGAAACAATAAGAATGTACCCATAACGTTATGTAAGTGATACGTGTAAATATCACAAGTGATAAATTTATCTTATTACACGAACTCATTATAGACGAACCAACGAGAAATCTGCGTAACTTTTGAATAATTTCTAGACACTGTCAAAACGTTATTTCTAATTCATAAGTTTGAAGTCATAAATATTCACACATACTGAATATTTCTTACATATAACTTGGTTATTTTCATAAAGCAAATTAAAATGTAAAATTTGTGGTGAGGCGAAGTTTCTCATATTTTCTGTAACGACCACGTATATATATATATATATATATATATATATATATATATATATATATATATATATATCACTTATATTCTATTTATGAATTTCAAATTTTTTAGCAATACTTAACACTACAAAACTAAATCTGTCCTCTTCTACCAAGTTCTTTTCCATTGCGTCAATGTTCGAAAGTTAGCTTTAAAATCCTACTTTTTCAAACTCATTAATAAACACATTTCTCGGGATTCGTAAACGCTACAAAAATATTTTAGATATTAATAAAACTTAACTTAACTTAAACTAAACTTAAACTATCTTGTATTACAAAGCTTTCGAGACTTCCAGGAACTTAAAAGAGTTAATTTGAAGGATTTGTGTGTACAAAAGAAATTAATAATGAAATATATTTGAAACTTACATATTGATGACATCTGAGATTTAAAAAAAAATAGGAATGAAAAGATTGAGTGTTTTTAATGAAACTAGCAAATACACTATGTTATACAATGATCTATTCGCAAAAACTTTTAAAGAGACATTGGGAACACTATTTCGGGAAAGTTAATTCGTGGATTCTCGGAAAATTGACACAATTCAATTTAAAGTTACTTAAAATATGCCAAAATTGAAAAAGGATACATGGCATTGTATTGTCTAATACTGAAGTACCGATGATTAAGAACGACATACCTAGGTTGAAAGAAGAAAGTGTATAAGAGACTCGATGATTTAAAACTTTCGTAATTGTCATTAATCAGTTTTTTCGATGAAAATCTGATTTTTTTTCAAGGTTTGAACTTACTTTGCTTTATATGATCAATAAATTCAAAAAACAAAGGATATAGCCGAATAAGGCGGTGAAAAGTGCCCCCAAACCAAATCGATAATCGCAATGCTCATATGAAAGAGAATACTAAATACGTAGATTCACGAAAAATCAGCCTCCTAGGGCAGAAAAATTCCTTGAAAAAAATACCTTCAAATTGACCTGTTTCACCGTCTCAGTATTTTTTTCAGTCTGATACTAGCAATAGATGGTGAGAAAAAAAATAAAATAAGCAAAACACATTTCTCGTTGTATCTCTGCAACAGATTGCCCTACGAAGCTGATTTTTTGTGAATCTACGTCATTTTGTATTCTCTTACATATGAGCATCGCGATAATCGATTTAGTTTGGGGGCACTTTTCACCGCCTCATTCGGCTATACACTTTGGAGTCGTTTTAAGACAAAAAATTGAAATGTAGTAGATATCATATTAAGTATCGCTGAAACTAAAAGATATCTTGCAAATTCCCCGGACTTGTAGTTGAGTCAAATCAAGCGGTGGAAGTATATTTTGAAAAAAAATTCTGTGCGTGTTTAGGATTTATTGCTGTTTACGGACGGACGGAGAGGCAGACGGACGGAGAGAAGACAGACGGAGAAAAAGAGAGGCGGGTAGATAGAAGAACTGAGGAAGGAGAGACAGACAGAGAGACGGACGGAGAGGCTCACGTATCGACGTTTTTCAAGAGAAAACACTTCTTTGATGTCGGAGACTTCCAAGACGCATATTTCCGTCGAAATATCGAAATCGTTTCTTCGTAGATTTATATTTTCTACACAGCACGCAAGAAAGTAAATATATTGAATATTGGACGTTTGTAACTGTACAGTAATATAAATTAATTCCAAAGAGGAAAAAACATGATTGACTAAATAGAACAGTCGTTGCATTCAGCACTCACGAAAGATATTTCGTAACAATTTTATCATAAGTTATAAATATCCGATTAACAAAACATCTTGATCTTCAGACACGCTCGACAGCTTCTCCTTTGCATGTTTTGAAAATACTAGTGCTTTTAATTTCCAGAACCTCGTGATCGCTCCATCTATCACAAACCAGCAGCGGTATTATTCACGCGCTCGCGTGTCCCTAAAGGAATATTTTAATATTCAACCACAAAATACAAATGGTGCTCCTATCAGGAGCGACGTACACACTTCATATCGGACTCATCCGAGTTATTACACGACGGTCGGCCGTTCGACAGGCGCTCTGCGTCCGGGCAGGACGTCTTAATTTCGGCAATAATTACAGTTGGCGCACCGGACGCGCGCCGGCGCCGAGTACTTGTTCCCAATTTATCTTCCGCGCGAACGAACCGCAGACGGCCGGTGGGGCGGTGGCTACTGCGC
Organism: Teleogryllus occipitalis; assembly: GCA_011170035.1. Lineage (NCBI taxonomy): Eukaryota > Metazoa > Arthropoda > Insecta > Orthoptera > Gryllidae > Teleogryllus > Teleogryllus occipitalis. Next base: position 58,817 of record BLKR01005048.1, read on the forward strand.
TGGCGGAGGCGGTGGCGACGGTAGCGGTGGCGGTTGTGGACAAAGTGAGGGAAATGGATACCGCGACCGAGGAAATACGGTAGGCCGAACCTTGGTAATGGAGTTAGCTTCGTAGTCGATGGAGGGGGCACCGACGGCGAGGGAATTGGTAGCAGGGGTGGTGGCGACGTCGTGGAAAAGTGGGAGGGGTTCGGAGGAAGCATGTTAGAGGCTGCCACCGGTGACTCCCGCAGCTGAAGCCACAACCGCTGCCGATGGCATCGGCATATAATTTCTTAATACGATGGAGACCGCCGCCGCTCTGCCACCGTGTCTGCCCAGCTGATTAACACGAAATCCCGATGCTCGATCATAATTACCGCGGGCGACGTCTTCACTGCCGCCGGTGAGTGGTGTCCCAGGGGCGGTTTCCCGTCGACAGAAAAAGGGCTGTTACCATGAGAGTGATAGCCGGGGAACGCGAGGGCAACGTGACTGGAGGAACGGCTGACGTAATGAAGTGACAGCTGCTGAACTTGCAGGATTGGAACGATTATACCTTAGATAGAAATTCTGGGATTCTGAAAGAGAAGGACACAATCAGTAGTGGGCAGATGAATATCCGGCAAGTTGAACTGGATATCGAGAGTGTGACACAAGACTAGAGCACGTGAAAATATATTATATATTAATTGGTATATTTCGTTTTCGAGATAAGATCAGTAACTGGGAAATGGCGAGGCAGATTTGTCTCGCAGAAAATGTGATTTTCCCCGGAGATGGTACTTGTGACAATAATGCCCACTGTTCCATCGGAAGAAAGGTAGCCAGGCATGGGTAGACATGGGTACATGTAGTGTGCATGCACACGGGGTGGAGTGGAAGTGAGAAAAGTAGCAGGGGGTGTTAAGGGACCGAAAGCTAGAAGTTGGCCCTTATGGAGCTTGCGAGCTCTTTAAGTTTACGTCTCACGTCTACGTTTACGTCAAGGCATTGTGAATGATCTCGCTTTATAATCCATTTCTAGGTTTTGTGGCTACGTTACGGTTACGTTTAAGTTTGCATTGTGAATGAGGCCTTAGGTGGACCACGCGCTGGAAAGGGCGGGAAGCGGTTGCGCTGCAGTGAAATATTTAAATTTGTTAAGCGCCCTTTTAGCGAGCGATCAGGGCACCGCACCTGCCCGGGCTCCATTTCCGAGGCCGCCAATTAGTTGGAAGAGGCACGTTAGGGTAAGCGGCAGTTCTTACGACGGAATTAGGAGTGGGAGAGAGAGCCACTGTTCAATTAAGACTCCAAGGGAGTATCACCTGCTTAACTTTCTGGATGACAAATCACAAAATTATCTTCAATGGAGCATGTATGAGACACAGGGATATTGAAACGATTATTAAAGAAGTGCTCTAATGTAGTAATCAACAATAAAATTATTGGAGAAGAAATTATGAATTGGCTCAAATTGTGTCGAATGTCAAGTGCCTATTGGGACATTCCTTTTCATACATTACTTTGCCTCAAGGAGGTGTCTTTTCCTTGTTCAATAAGTACACATTTCTGGATTCCTCTCACGGAGAAAGAATTCCACGTTCCTGACACGGAGAAATAACTTAGTATTTTTTATTCCTAAAATAATTTTGAAAAAATATCTATTGTTCACTAATTTGTAAGAATTTTCTGAAATCGTTAAGTAATCGCTAACATTATCATAAAATCCACTGATCCAGTATTTGTATTAATCGAAATACTGAAGTTTATAAAAGAAATTCTGATGAAAATATGTAAAATTAAGACATGATTATGCGACATTAATGTAAAGGACATTTCCATATTTACATGTATCCGGTATTTTGAATAACGTATTTATATAATGTGAAAAAAAGATGTGGATTTGATGATGACGTATTGTGATGAGATTAGTTTCACTTTCCCTCTTTCGAAACATACGCAAAACACATTAGGATTGTATTTCTATAATGTGATCTTCATTATGAATCGCAAAATGTGCTTCTGTATCCTCATACTTTCCACACATTTACATCTTTCCATGGATTATAACTCTAAAACAGAAAACCAATACGACAGCTTTGCGGAGTTTGACAGCGCGGCGAAGAAAACCGCAATACTGCGAGTTGCGTCCACTCGCAGGTGCCAACTTTTCCAAGCCGTGTCCAGCGCTGGTGGAAGCGCGTTCGACAGCTGCGGGCTCCATAGATCACCCTCACTCAGCGCCTTGCCGACTCAATCACACGGCTGGCGGGCGCGCGGCGCGGCGCGGCGCGGCACGGCACGGCGCGGCGCGGCGACACACGGCGGACAAAAGCGCATCGCGCCTCGTCACCCGCGACCGCGCGCCACCAATCAGCGGCGGCCGGCGAAAATGAAACAATCGCGAAGCGAACGGATGAAAAACGGCCAGCGGCTGCTGCTGATGCTGCCGCTGCGGTGGAGGCGGCGGTGGAGGCAACGGTGGCGGCGGTGGCGGTGGCAGCGATGGCGGCGGTGGCGGCGGTGGCGGTGGCGGCGGTGGCGGTGGTGACGGCGGTGGCGGCGGTGGCGGTGGTGGTGGCGGTGGCGGTGGCGGTGGCGGTGGCGGTGGCGGTGGCGGTGGCGGTGGCGGTGGCGGTGGCAGTGGCGGCGGCAGCGGCGGAGTTGGCGGTGGCGGTGGCGGTGGCGGTGGCAGCGGCAGTGGCGGCGGTGGTGGCGGCGGCAGGGGCGGCGGTGGGGCGGTGGCAGTGGCGGGGGCGGGGGCGGCGGCTTTGGCGTTGGCAGGGGCGGTAGCGGTGGCAGTGGCGGCGGCGGCGGCGGAGGCGGCGGCGGCGGCGGCAGAGGCTGCGGAGCCCGGCGAGGCTCTACACGGCGGCAGCAAAAACAGAGGGCAATGAATACCGCCGCCGGGGCTAAGGCGTACGAGTGCGTACAGGACTAGCGTTGGCAGCGGCTTTGGGTGAGAGGCAGAATGTGTGATATTGCACGACCAGTGTAGGAAGAGCCTCATGTGGGCCAGAAAATATAATAAAGTCCATGCTACATATTCTCCATCAATGATCATACACACAAGGCTGAGAGGAGAGGTATGGGAAGATTATCATAGTTATCAAAATTTATTTTTCTTTCCTTTTTGCTTTCCACCGAGTAGAATGCTAGAATGCGTTGTTTTTATGTGTTTTATACTTACTATATTTATGAATATCTTGAATATGATTTATTCTTATTAAATACCTGAACTTTACGTAATGTGGTAGACATGAAAGCAACACAGAAATACAGAGAATAATTGCGAACTAGTAACTTTATTCTCAAATAGATCACCCTAGTCACCTCATAACGTCAATACGAATAATTTTTAAACTAATATATTTCGGATTGAATGACACACTACATCGTATAAATGTGTTTAGAGCCAACTGCTCAAGTACTACATGCATTGCTTTGGTCATCAATGGTTGTATAAAAAAAAAACATTTAAAGGCCATCATTCATCCTATTGCAACAGACGGTATGAAAATTTGGACAATTAGCAAGAAAAACAGGCAAATATAGAAATGGATTTGTTGTCCTTCAGGAAAGCCAAACATGAACATACCACAAATAAATAAATAAGAGAAACAACTTCCCTGTCAGAAAATATCCCCAACCACATCGAAGAAAATGAAGGTAGATAGTCATATGAGTGGAACGGAAGAGGAAAATATATCGGAAAAAGTTTCCTTTACCTGTCAGATAGCCGAAGAAAGAAGGGAAGATCGCAAGTTACGAATTCAGGGAATAGAAAGAGGAATGATTGAGAGGAATCTGAATCACGGAGATGCTTAGGATAGGACTTCGTGGAGGCTGAAATGCGAGATGCGGCAGAAGCCGTACGAACTCAGTTTGATGATAATGATGATACATCGTATTTTACAAACGGTTTATAACCTGTCAACCATTTTTAGGTAAATCATTATAGTTGTAGAAAGAATACAGACTACAAAAGTCTTTCTTTTGGAAAACATTGTACCACATTTTAAATGATCTGCAGTAGATACATTTTTCAATTAACCCGGAGAATACTTGTGAAATCTTAAGTTTCTCCCTTCTTTGCATACCACCAATAATAGGTTTTTCTCTGTTTCTTTAATGGTATAAAGGATTTTTCATTGTCATTTATAAGTATGGAAATATATAGAATATTTCTCAGAAGTAACGAAATTTTCAGAAAATACAAATTTTTTATGTTTTTATCTGTGATTTTCAGTGGCTTCATATTATTTTCCTCGAGCCTAAGGATATTATTTTGCTTCACGTTCGTCTTCCGTGAGTTTTCGTTTCACTCGTTTTCAATTTGTTAAACACTAATTAATATCAAAAAAATTAATAATGTATTTAAAAAATGATGTAGCAATAACTGATATTGATATCTACGGATTAAAAAAAAGGAACTTACTTGTAAGGAGAAAGAAATATTTAGAAAGTTTTACCCAAGTTTTCTCTTATTCTGTATTTTCTTAAAGATGTGTTTAAACATGCATTTGCGTGATATTGGATTTTGTGGTGTGGATGCTCAGATGTTAGTCGTGTGGTGAAGGAAATGGTTGAGAGCGAGGAATCGCGACCGTTGCAGCTGCGCAGGCCGAGTCCGGTGGCGACGGCGGTGGAGGCGGCTGCGCGGGGGCGGGTGGGAGTGGGAGGGTGGGAGTGGGAGGGTGGGGAGGGTCGGCACGGTGACAGGAAAGAAGAGGGGAGGGGGAGGGGCAGCGGCAGCGGCAGAGGCACGGCGAACCAACCGTAATCAAAACAAAGCGACTGCCGCTTATCAGATGCGGTGCCAGGTTAAGTCCGCCCGTGGAATAGATTAAGTCATTCTTCAGTAACTACCAACTAATCCTACGGCATGGTCGGCACCGCCACCGGCTCGCTTTCGGCTGTTTCTCTCCCCTCCCACCATCTTTGCTCTTTTATTTTTCTCTTTCTCGCATTTTTTCTCCCCTCTTATTATTTACCGAAGCCTATAACTACCGCCAGCGGTGGTGCCTTGACGCAACGAAACATGGAGTGTGAGGAAAAATAAAACAGGAAAAATTTCCTTTTCAAAATAAAAACAAAAATAAAACGCCTGTAGTCAGTATCGAAGGAAGAAGGGATAAAAAGGAGAAAGAAAAATTACGCGAGCAAGTTTTCGTCTGTAAATAGAAAAAAAATGACGTGTGTGCCTAACTCTCGCACAGAAGTCCCGGCAACGACGGCTGCGGCGGCGGCGGCGGCGGCGGCGAAGGCTTCGGCGACTGACTGCCTGGGATCCAAGGCAACGGCGGCGGTGGAGGGTCAAAAAATAAATTAACCGCGTCCGATAAATCATTCGAGTAAACACGCGCACTCGCGTGGGCCAAGCAGGACACGCAGACACGACATGCCGAAGGAAAAGGGGAAATCAAAAATAAAAATAGTAATAATAATAACAGCCTCTCCCAGCTGACCATTGGTGGGGCAGTTCCGAAGAGAATCGTACACGGAGAAGACGACGAATAAGAATAACGAAATAATAAATATAAGGAAAATAAAACCCAAATCCTACAAAAAATATCAGTAGAGAAGGAGAGATTGAGAGAAAGAAAGAGAAAGGGAGAGACGAAGACACGAAGACTTGTGTAAATCATGGGTACACGGTGAGCACCCTGTGTATGCAATAACTCTCCTCTGAAAAAATGACGCACCGCCTTTGGGAGAGAAATCCCGCTGGCGGTGACATGCGGTGACGCGGCGGCGGCGGCGCGGCGTGGCGGTGTGGTTACACCCCCTATGCATATGCATGCGAGTCGCGCAGCCGGTCGTTCGTCCGTCCTCCGGCGCGCCCACCCGCCCGCCCACATGCTTGCACGCCGCTGCCATCCAGCCTCCAGCACATACACTACCGCCGTATCCTTCCACCAAACCCCACGATCCAGGTTCACCGCTTCCACCAGGGTTGCTGCTGGCGCTGCGGCCACCTCGCCTTGTGACGCGCCGCGACGCGCGTTTGTCTTGGCATAATCCGGCGCGGGGCGGCCGGGCGCGCAGCCGCCAGGCTTCATGAGCCGCTAAGTTATGACGCGTGTTATTGAATGCGAGACGCCGCCGATGGGCCCGCAATATCTCGCGCGCGCCTGGATGACTTCATCTGCGCAAGCGCAGCGCGGAGGCGGCGCCCCGCTGCGCGCGGGGGAGGCGGCGCGCCACGCGGGAATTATGCTCATTGCGGGATGCGCCCACGCGCTTTTTCGCCTCACATGTTCGAAATGAGCAGAGACTGAAGACATGTGTATCTAATGGTTAAGGTTAATTTGGTTAGCATTAGTTAAGGATTTACTCGAACGCCTGTAGAAGGAAGAACTTTTTTCTGGTTGTATAAATCAAATACTTTATAACCCATTATGTTAATTTTTCCTATTACTAGTATGCGAATGTACTCTCGTGTCAGGGAACTGTAAAATTATAATGTTACAGATGCCACAATATCGTTTCGTGCTTCACTTTGGACTAAATTCACTTAGTATTTGATGAAAGTATTCAACCAAAAGAATTTTGATAGTGTGTCAGGCGTTTTTCATCTTTGGGGATGGTGTCAAACCACAATGATCCTATTGCCTTTATCGTTAGATAACTAGGAAGAAGAACATAAATTATAAGACATGATCACAATGTAATCGGTTCATGTTTTCACGCTTAGCTAGAAAATCCAGTTCGGTTAGATCTTTATGACTACCGTATGCATTATAATGTACAACGTATGTAAGAACGTTAATGATAAACAACCATTTCATCAAAATTAACATTTATGGTACACCAATAAAAAATGTATTTTATGTATTTAATGTATTTTTTTAATCTCACTAAACACTTACTAGAATTTACAAGCATAACTAGGAAGAGAGAATGCTAGTTCAATCATTGAAATACATTTTATTTATTTGGTTTAATATCTTTAATATGGAAATGAAGTGTTTTGAACCGTCAATTAGTAGAGAAAAGGTACTAATATATTTATTTCGCAGAAGATTTGTTCACATTAATTGAAGACGGAGTAAAATAATATTTGAAAATAAATTTCAATGCAAAAAATGCATTTTTGTTAGCCCAGAAAAGTTAATAAAAAATGTGTTGGAATATAAAACTATAAAACAATCAATAATAAAGTTTCAACCATATTTATTTTGAACTTGCTAGTAATAAAATAATCGATGCATATATCTTCATCATTACATCGTTTTTACTCTTTCTATGCCAAGAATCATGCGTGAATTGTCTATCTCAAAAATTTTCTCCTGTGTCGACACTGTAACGTTTCCGAAACATATGCACTATCAAAAAACAAAGCAGCCGACAACGAATTTCTCGCAATTACAAAAATACCTCCGACCCCAATTTGTTGGCAGGTGGACGCTGTCGGGCGCCCGATAATTATCTGGAGCCGCGTAGCGTGAGAAACATTTTGGGCTGCCGACTTACGCGACACGCTCGGAAGGCGGTCGGGCGCACTGCGGCGCGCGCCCGATGCATATCCGCCGCCAACGCCCCTGGTGGCAGCGCACGTGAAACGCCGGTGACAATTGACGCGCAGATAAACGCGGAGCAGTTGTAATGGATAGGTACACATATGGTTATGCACTTGGCGCGAGGAGATCATTCGTCTGCTCACTGTAACTGCCAGTGCTCAGTATGTGTGAAGTGGGAGTTTCTTGGCTCATTAAATACGTAACAATAAGGCTTTATGGTTGACAGTGCCATCTGTAATCATGTAGACCATCCATTATAAGGTGATGTATTACTACTGAATATATTGATCTATACATTTTTCACAAGATGATAATTTTAAAAGTCCTCTTAATGAATCAACAATTACAATGGTTCTAAATGCGGGAGATATGCTACTTTATGTATTACAGTGATAACTGCAGAATTATGGTAATTACTCCTCACTTCACTAAGAATGAAGTGTTTTCGATTTCAAGAGGTCTGCTGAAAAATATTTTCTCTCAATATAAATATTATACCAAATAAAATGTTGCAATAAAGCTCTTTAAATTGCTAAATAATATCAAATGTTGATGTTATTATCAATAAATATTTAGAATTGTTTTAAGGAATCCTCAAAACTCTACAAATGTATACTTATAGCAGACGAGATGTTAAAATTGCAACGGCAAACGAGGCCAACGATTTTAAGACTAGTACTACTAATTAGCCAGCAGAACGACACTTGGGCGCCAGTGGAGGCGAGTCCCCAAACATACATTCTCCGTAGAACAACCTGGGAACAAATTCCTAAATCTTACACGGGGGTGGTGCGACCACGAACAGTTCACTCGGTCCAACGCTAAAGGTCGCGCGCGTGTTGCTTCGCCGTGGCGAAACGGCGCCGGAGAAGGAGATGCAGGTCGTACGCTGATAATAAACGAGGGCTGCAGACCGCAGTGGAAGACGTCTCTCTCAACCGCCCGGCCGCCCGCCCGCCCGGTCACGTGCAGACCGCGCGGGTGGAAGCGGCGGGGTCACGTGTGGCGTGCATAGCCACCGCCCCGTTGTTTTCAAAGGTTAATGAAGTCTTGTTGCGAGACCATGTGTGAATTCCTCCACTCCCGTACAGAACAACGTATTTCGCAACCTTCTTTCTCGATGCCATTGTCTCTCTGGCCTTGCTGAGGTACAGCGTTAGAGAATAAGTTTTTCATTAAAAATTTCGATTCGTTTTGTAAGAGAAAAAATCTAAAAAGGGCTAGGGGGAAAACGCGTCCCAAGAGGACTAATTTGGATGAATTAAGAACAGTAATGCGTGATAATCTTGAGAAATTTCAATGAAAGAATAACTTAAGAAAACAGGTTCAGAAGGAAAAAGGAATCTGACTTACGAAATTAAGAAACAAAAGTGACACGTCTTACAAAATTCGCAAAATAAACATTTGTTTATAAACGCCTATTGTCAGATCAACTGGTAAAAGGGTGGCCCCTCTTTTTCTTGAATACATTTTCTGCTATTCACAGTTTTTTCATTACATTTTCTTAATTTCTCCCGCTAAGAGTTTTTGAAGAATGTTTCACTTTACTTAAAGGAAATGGTTAGTTAAATCTACGCTGTATGTCTTTTTCCATTTTGTCGGCTTTCAGATTTCGCCATGAAAAAGTGAAAATTAATAATATTAGCTTTACCATTAAAAATATGCAAACATACAAAATACTTGGGGTTTTAAAAGATAAATTACAGTTTTATTATCGTCTTAAATATGTGCCAGGCTACTAAACATTGTACAAATTCCCTGATTTTCTCTGACTTTTCGAAATTAAGGAGCGTCCCTAGCCGTTCCCAATTGGTGTTTTTTTCAGAAAGTAGCTACACCGCATATTCATTGATATTTGGCCTGAAATGGAATATTAAAAATTTCATTCTAGTGACCAATATTTTAATTTAGAAAATAAAGGAAAACGAAGAAAGTTTTCTGCAAACTCCAATATAATAGAACTTATTCGGACACCAACGCATTCAGCAAGTTCCATGGAATTTGTACAGTTGAGAAAATTCTAAAGAAAACAGTAGAAGTTGACTACAATAATAAAACAGAAAAATCTAATTCCATTTGTTGCTGAATTTGTAAATCGGTAATATTAAGGCAGTGACAGCAGTAAATACCCATTCAGAACTCTGAGGACTTCCAAACAAGCTATGTTTGTTCAGAGAATGTTGAAGAACCTCAATTCGTAAAGATTTCAATATATTTTGTTATAATATAGTTTGGCCGCAAAATTTAATGAAGAGGTAAAATTTTATTTTTCCTCGAACGAGTAAAATTCATTTGAATTTTTTTCGTAAAAATACATTAAAATGTTTAAAAAATTATATCAAAAGTTATAATAAAATTATATTATTACATTAAAAACAGCAAGCTAAAGAACAAATAAATTCGTTAATATCCATTTCCAGATTTATTATAAAAAAGTAAATACGTTCGAGGTGAATTTTACTAGATAATTTCACTTCAACGTTTTTCGCAGCTCTTTTTAATATCTACAATATTCTGACAATGCATAACGAATTTCACATTGGTAACACTTCATAACTATTTCTGAGTCACTTAGAATAATTACATTTCATTTAGAGATATTCTCGATATTTTTGTACAAAACCTCAATAAAAAACACTATAAGGAAATCGTAGAATATTTACTTTTGCATTGGACGTATTCTCTTCGCCCTTACATTTCTGTTCTTTGTACGTCCGTGTAGTGACAGAGCTTATCACGGAGACATCTGTACATATAATAGACTCGCTATTGCATTCAATAATAACTACCTTCTCGCACTAGAATATTGTCCATGAATTTACCACCTGTCATGTCCGTTGCGCTGAAAAGATGCCAGGTGCGCGGTTCACTTTTTATGAAATTCATAACAGTGAACAGCCAGTGTCGTGTATAAATTGGCAGGTTGTCAAGGCGTTTAAAATACTAATTTACTATGAAGATTAAAATTATGACAATTTTCCTCTAAGCGATTCACCAGAAACTACCATGCAGGCGCTGCCACGGAAATGGCTTCTTCTGCGCACGACGCGACGGCAGCAGCTTCGACGGAGCGGCCAATTGCGTCCAACGTAGCGCCGTAATACCCGGACGCAGAGGTCAGAGCCTGCGGCGAGGGGTCGCATTGAGACAAGACAATGCGCTCCCCCAGTGAAATCAAGTGCCTGAGGCGAGCGGGGGGAGGGGGGGGCGAAGAGGAGGGTGGTGGTGGAGGCAGCGGCAATAGTGATGGCATCAAAAAGATACCTCACCGTGGCAAGATGCGCAATGATGATGACATTCAAGAAGTTGGGTTGAGTTCATGTTCTCTCCATAGCAAAAGTGCTTGTAATTCATTGAGAACTGTAATTATTTATTATTAATTATTTGTTTATATTTTGTAATTATGTTTTTATTAAAATGTAACTTGTTGAAATCGCTGAATATTTTACTTGAACAAATACAAATTTTAAAAATTCGAAAAAAAGTTGAATAATTAGCTTTCTCTTCATATCTGTTGCAATTCAAGAATCTTCGCGAATTAAATGGTGTATCGAAATGTCATTGAACTCGCAAAACGGCAGAACTGACGATGGTGGCCGATGCGCTGGAAAAAAGGGTGATGGGAGTGGTAATAATGGCCTTCGCATCTGTGGCAATGGCTGTGACTACGGCAGGGGAGGTGCGGGCGTCACAGACGAGCGCCTCTCGCCTCCAGGCTCCTGCCCCACCTCCGCCCCCGCCCCGCCCCGCCCCGCCCCGCCCCCTCCGCCCCGCTTCATTGTGGCGGCGCGTGCCGCCGCCGGCCATCGGAGCGAGACGCCGCCCTGCGCCGCCCACGCCCGCGCCCTCGCCCGCGCCCTCGCCCACGCCCACGCCCAGCGCTTCTCGCGCGGCTGCACATCGCGAGTATCGTTTCGATTGCGGAGGGAGAGGGGCGAACAAGAATTACGAAACGTTTAATAACTGAGATGTCGCTAGGCATGGCGAGTGAAAAGTTTTTCGGTTACTGTGCAATTACTTTTTGAGCGTTCGTAAGTCTCTAGTAACTTAAAAGTGTGATGACCAGATTATTTATAAAGATAGAAGGGTTATCTTCATCATACCATTCATTAATTAAAGACGTAGAATATAACTCGCAACACTAAGTAAATGCCGGAGAAAATTCCACAGACAGTTCTACTTTGGTTTCCAAAACGTAAAAAATCCATGCAAACTACTTGATAGCCCATCTTACATTACTGAGCGCTATAAATACAAGCCGTATTACTATTGCAACACAAGAATTCTTCTAGATCAAATAAAGTGCAATCAATTCTACTTGGGATTGACTTATAATCGTTTATAGGAATATTATCCTTTGGAAGGAAAAACGTTCTTTGTCATGGTGTTCTGAACATCTTACTTTTGAAACTTTTCATAACTTCCTTTATTTCAATGTATCACCTCCGAAATTTGTTGGAGCAATAAAACATTTTGCATTATTGTACTTTTAATTAAATGTATAAAAACCCTAACAAGAGATAAATTAAGTTTTCAAACGAACAATTTTTAAAAGAGTATTACACGAACAATTAATTTACTACGATTCATCAAATCTCGCTTTAGCATAACCTTTCCATGTAACGAGCGAACGATAAGATCACGAATGTCGAACACATACTTTCACTAGTATACTGTCTGGAGCCGGTGCGGGGCATTATTTATTCATTAGCCAATTACAGAGGGGCGCTTCCGCCTGCTGAAGAAGTACAAGAGGTGCTCCGGAGGGCGGCGCTAGCTGGGAAGGAGAAGTGCTGGGCGATCTCTAGTACAAGAGTGAGCAAACAAGCAACAAGAAATAGGAGAAAAGACTGTAAGAGGGGCTGGGACGGTGTACGCTGCAATGCGGATAGGAGTGTGTGCACGCATGGGGGGAAAGAGTATTCGGAAATCCACATGAAGAGGTGGAAAGGAGACAAGTGAGTGGGGGTGGCCGAAAATGTAGGTGGGCTGCAGACGTAGGAGAAGAGCGAGGCAGGCGCCGCACCTCGCTGGCCGTGTGTGATGTATGGGCGCTCTCTGGGCGGGGCGAAGGCGGGCGCCGAGATGGTGTTCATTTCTTGTGGCATCCCCCGGCGTCTGCAGCCGCTCAGGCGCCCCGCCCCGCCCTTCCGTCGGCCACTCCGTCGCTCCCGCCCCCGCCCCCGCCTGAGCCGTCGCGCCGCTTTCTTCCCGGGGGCGGCGGCCGGCGGCAAAGTGATTAGGGAAGGGGCGGGCTGATGGCCGGCATGATGGCCAGTGTAATGGAGCGCCCCTCCCCGCCCCCGCTCCGCCGCCGTCCCACCCCCGCAGGCAGCGGTCGATACGGCGCCCCCGGCCGCCGCCGCCGTCTTCCCAGCGGCTCCCTCGTCTTGGCCCACCGCGCCCTTCCGCCCTTCCTTCCTTCCGCCCGCCCTGCCCTCTGGGCTGCGCTGGTCCTCGCTGGGGCAGGGGTGGTTCCCTTCAGCAGGAGACGGCACGGTTCTTGGAACTGGGCAGGAGGAGGCAGCGGCAATGGCGGACGAGCGCCAAGGAGACTGCGATCACAATAGAACTCGAACAGTGATGAAGAGACGTTGCTATCGCCCAGAAGAGCAGCGCGGTAGAAACGGTGTCTCCAGCGACAGGGCTAGTGATCATGAGGCCGGCCAGGGGAGGCCTGAAGAAGTCGAAGGTCGTGGTGGCGGTTGCAGTTGCAAGGGCAACGGCGTGGCTTGCGGGACCTCGCAGGGGTTGAGAGGGGGAGGGAGGCTGCGTGGGAGGGGTGATGGTCCTGCGACTCGCTCTGACCCTCCGCCACGAGCTCACTTCGACCCTCCGAAGTCCTAACGATAATGGCCGCGCACTTCGGAATGTGCTGCCAAGTGGTGACGAGGAACTTCGGTGTCGCTCAGGTAGAGGTGTTAAGTGTCTTTCTCTGTGAAACAGCTGATCATATTTTGGGTCGTGGAAGTTACAGTTTGTCCAAAACAATTAGAACAATTTTAACATCTAATAATAATAATAATAATAATAATAATAATAATAATAATAATAATAATAATAATAATAATAATAATAATAATAATAAAAATAGCAATAGTAATAATAGCAGTAATAATAAAAACAGTAATAATAATAGTAATAATAATAATAGTAATAAATAATAATAATAATACCAAACCATAGAAGATTATGGAGAACTCCATGAAAAGGCAATAGAAAAGTTTTAAACTTTCTAAGGTATAATGCACTGTGTTAATCTAATATAACTTGGAATAAAATGCAACGAAAATAGTACATACAATTTTCTCTACCATTCGTAAAAACCAAACAGTACTCATGTCACTCAATGGGACTGCAAAACTATCTGGAATTTCTATCAGCGTTTCTAATCTAATTTTTTGACAGTTTTATCTTTTTTGGAAACGGTAATTAAAATGCATGAAAGGAAAACGGTAAGTTTAATGAAATAATAAGAAATTTAATAAGAAATATCACAGATTAATGACCATAATAATTATATTTTCCTTTCAAATTACCTTTTATTGCTTGTAAAATGTGTTTTGAAGACACGTATAGTATGGGGTTATAGCTTATCCCACTCTAGGCAATTCACATCCAGTTGTAAACAGCAACTAATAAAACCGTTGTACTCCCCGTCCATAATTAATGCGAATTCAATGGAGAGATGGATAAACCGCAGTTTTGTCCGGCAGGCCGATAACGCTCGTAAACACGCGCGAAATTCTGCTCAGTGCGAATTACGTACATTATTCAGCTGTTTATCTCGGCAAGCGGCGAAAACAATGCAGAATAGTGACTGCTGCGAGCTCATCAAAGTAGCAAAAATATTTCATAATTTCCTCAGTGGAGATCAAATTGAATTATGAATTGGGACTGCAAATATTTTCAATAATATGCTATGCATCTATGACTCTCATATTTCAGAAATAATTAATTTAATTAAAGTAATAATCATGTGCAAAAATGTTGTATTTTGCGCACTAACATTTATAATTTATACTTTGCTATACAGAGCAAAGAAAAATGGACCTCTGACTGAGTAGTATCGATTTGGTCACTCATTCATTTTTAAGGGTCAAAAATAGTTTCTGCAAATAGTCATTTTACTTTACAACATTTCAAAGCAGGTTTTCTAGTTATTACTGTACCTACAAAAATAAGTACCCACAAGTTACACAAAGTCTCTTGTACTAAACTACCTACAGAAAATAATAACAATAATATTAATAATAATATTAGTAATAATAATAATAATAATATTAATAATAACAAAAACAATAAAAGGCGCAGGTGGTTGCGGCCGCCGTCGTCTGCACCGAGGAGGCTGCAGGTTTGAGTCCTGCATAGTCGTGGATGTATTTGTGATTGTCTCTTCATCCCTCATGAACATCCTATCAATTCATAATTCAAGGTTTAACAATCTTGTCTTATGAAGGGATACAGCCAAAAAATCCCCATAATTACACACGTCTCTCTTCAGAATAGAACATGACTGGGCCTCGGAAGAGAAGGTGTAGCGTGGTCAGAATGGGCCTAAACGCTAATAATAATAATAATAATAATAATAATAATAATAATAATAATAATAATAATTATTATTATTATTATTATAAAAATAATAATAATAACTATTATTATTATCATCAAAAATGTATTCTGTAACATCCATTTACATAAATCTCGCAGTAACCAATTCAGCTCATTTTCTTTATAAATTTCGGAGCCAGTTTATATAGTAAGTGCACACACAGGCTTCGCAAATGATTTCAAATCCGTTTAATCTTTACCGGAAAACTCCGCAAATAGACCAAATTTGCAATGAAGCTCCAATACAGTTCAAGTGCCTTCCAAATGTCCCCCCAGCAGCCCGTGAATGCACCAGCCGCCGCAAGCCACAATGTACCCGCGCTCTGGGAGGCTTGGGCGAGGAGGGGGCGGCGCCATGCCGGCCGCTCGCCCGGGCGCGACCAGTTCGACTCGTAGCAGCGGAGCGGGACCTCGCGGTGCGGCGCAGGCGGCCGGGGGCGGGGCAGGTGACGGGGCGGAAATTCCTCGCAGCCCCCGCGAGCCGCCGCCGCCACCGCCGCCGCGCCCGTGACAAATGCCGAGCGCCCGCCGTCTCTGGCAGCAGCGCAGCCTGCCCCAGCGTCCCTCCGCTCCTGCTACCCTCCTCCCTCCCTCCTGCTTCGGCGCGGCACGGCACGGCGTCCCTTGGGCCGCGCGCCCGCCCTCCGCCGTCGCGGCCTGCGCCGCCGCGCCGTCGGCCTCGCACAGCTGTCGCGCTCGTCCCGCCGAGGTGTGGCGAAAAAATTAGATTCTGGATTTCCCGCCCCCGGCCTCCGGGCCTGCCAGCCGGCTCTCGCCCCTCGCCCGGCCGCCACGCACAGTGGCCGGAAATGCCTGTCTAGGAGAACCTACATCCTTCACCAATTTGGACTCGACCACCAAGTTCAAATACTTCTTACAGTATGAAAACTCTTTGAAGTATATACAACAAAACAAGCAACTCATAATTTAAAATTGTGCAATTCTGTCTCAGCCAACTCCGCAAGTGCTGATAATTTCGTAAATAACAAGAGATTCTAATTAGATATGAATGTGTTCATGTTGATGTTTTTAGACATGAAACTACTAAGACGTAACAAGAGATTACTTCATTTATGAAAAAGTTTTTTTTTCTCTTTGCCAATACTCTTTCCTCTTTTGCCAAAAATCATCTTTGCCAATTTTTTCTCTTTGCCAACAATCTTTCAAACTTTTGCCATGCCCTGTCTGCGGTGTGCCCGTGAGCTTGTGCCCTCGCGGCCACTGCGCCGCGCTGCGTCGAGTCGCGTCGCGTCGCGTCACAGGCGGTCCGCGCCGGGGACAGCGCCGCCCAGGAACCGATTGTTGCGTTCGCCACGGTGGCACAATGGGGTGGTATTCATATCGCGATCCGCCCGGGCCCCAGCGCTGCGCTCGGGCTGACGGAGATTAAACGGGGACTGGTATCGGAGCGGGAAAACTACAGCGGCGCACCGTTACGCTACGGGCCCTGTCGCTTGCGCCCGCTTCTCCTCGAGAGGTGCCCGACTTGGGAACGTTGTGGGAGCTCCTCGATTTTCGGTTAGAAGGAACTGCCTGAGAAGAACCTGTAGAAAGGAGGCTCTGCTTTGCTGCGGGGCACTTGTTTAGATTTCTATGAATAATTTCTTGTCCTCTTCTGAAGAGAATGAACTACAGAAAAGACACATCGAACGTTCGTAAACGAGTATTTAAACAAAACATGATAAGAATGAAGTCACAGTTCATGTTCTAAAAGCTTCTGCATAAAAAAATCTTGAAGCTCCAATCTTAAAAAAGATAAAATTCGTGATTTTATTTATTTATATATTTACTTACGTTTAGGAACCCATTAACTTATAAGACCATCGAGGCACGTGTGAACATTCATCATGGGATGATAGCGATAATGATTCTGATGTGAATGGTGAAGGAGAAACGGAATGAATGACATGTGGAATGGGTGAATCTACGAAAACCTGAAGAGAAGCACCTTTGTTCCCCATAAATCGCATATGAATTCGAGGGGACGAATCTAAATACCAGTGTTATAAGGTGAATGTGCTCACCATTTATCCAAGATCCTCCTCATGTTCTGAACTAAGAGAAAGAAGATTATATATTTCCTCAGAAATTGTTCTCGCTCTTCGGCTGCATTTGATTTCCAAACTAATGACCTGAAGTAGCGAAAGCTGTTCAATTATTGAGCAGTATTTTAAAAATTCAGATAAAACAAATAGAGTAAAGAAATGCAGTTAAAAAGAATAACATATTAATGTGTAATGTATATCTTTCTGTAGACAACAACAACAGCAATCAGCGCCCAACCTTTACCTTGAGAAAATTATTGCTTTCAGATTATGTTGTTAAAAAGTTTATTTTACGAGAAAAGAAAATGTAAGGAGTGATATTTTGCCACGTACTCATGCGTACTATGTGATCTCAGACCATCATAGAAAACTATTTCTACCTTAAGTTCACTCAGGTACTTAGAAATGTAATTGGCATATTCGCATCCTCTTGACACGATATGGGGGTTGTGATGTCCTATCCTTTATGACACCTGCCTCTAAAATGGCCTTCACGCGCTCTTGATGAATTATAGTTTTTTGCCCCTCTAAGGAACACGAGATTCTATTATTAATTCCACAGCGTGGAAGATAAGACTTTAATGAACGATAATTAAAGGAGACCTGACAAGCCTTTGATGAAACGTGATGGATTTTGAGATTTCTGTTCATTACCACCAGTTTCGGATAACAGTAATTAGAATTCTCCGAGAAATATAATACAACAGGATGCATACAGTACAAACGATTAATGAACACGTCTGCATTTTATTAAAATAACACCTTCATTCTAAAAATATAATGTACTTGAACTGAAGAACGTATTGTATACCAAATATAGTACAACGAAAATACCCAATGCAGAGACGTTCGTAAACGATTGATAACAGAATGCTTTGAAATAGAAAGATTTATAGTATTTCAATTTTTCTCTCGGCTTTAACTGCCATCTTTTCCATCCAAAAGATACACCCTTCTACAATGAAGAATACGTCAAGTGTGTTAAAAGTTTCTAGAAAAAATTCAGCGTATTTTCTTATTATTGCGAATACCTCCAAGTATTTGTTTATGTTGTATTTTATGAATATACCTTCCTTTATTCGAACACATTCCTTTCACCCTCTCGACACCCAATAAATTTGGCTGATGAAAGAATTAATCAAGTACGACATAAATATTATAGATGAACTAAATTTGTTTCCACTTTGCGTTCACTTTTGTAACTCAAATTATTTCCAAAACTCAAACGCAAAATTAAGCGATTATTTCCAAAAATGACTCTCCACGAATATTATTATTGCTATCGTTATTATTACGCAGAGATAAATTCAATTATTTTTAGTACCACCACACGAATCCAACTGTTTCACTCGATAAATGAATTTACGCCGTGTAAAAATCGCCAGCGAGCAATTGGCCCCGCGCGTAATAGTCGCACGCCGCGTGCCCCCGGGGGCGTGGCATCCCTGGCGGCGGCGCGGTGCGGCGCGGCGGGTCCCAGCGAGGCACGGGCCCGCGACCCTCGTGTTCGGGCGCCAGCTGCCTGGCGTTACGCTCCGCGGCCCGCAGCGACCGCCGCCACCATCGTCTCCGTCGCCGCCGCCGCCGGCGGAATTTACTGCGAGCGCCGCCACCGCCGCCGCCGCGTGATGAAGGGCGGCGGCGCGGCGCCGAAATATGGCGGGCGCCCCTGCGCCCCGGGCGCGCCGTGCAGGGCGCCGGGCGCGCCGCCCGGGCCGCGACCTAATCATAGCGACGACGCACGCGCGCGCGCGCACTCAACGCCGCGGCTTCGTCTGAAGGATACCTGCCGACGCGACGGCTACTCTGTTGCTGATAAGAAGTGGTCGACGTCGCATTCGCGTCACAACACAACAAGTGGCGGGCGAGATGAGGAGAATTACTGTCACTTGGGAAGAATGGGAACGTTTCGTGTTGGGATTTCCCTCAATTGTCGATTACCATATCAGTTTACTAACCGAACATTAATACATGTACAGACGACCAACACAATTATTTCAAATTTAAAAATATTCTGAAAATATGTTCACTTCAATTCAAAAATAAGCTTTCAATTATATCACTTGGTGTCAATATCTCAAGTCAGCTAACGATTTTTTCACATCTATAAAGACTGCTGCCAAACCAAATTTTCTCTTGAAGAATTATTTTACCCTAAAAACTATAGAAAATACAAGATATAAGATGCACTAATGGACAGGTAAAACAATTTTGGAGATAAATGTTCTTTGAACAGTAGATACAATGCCTCTTACAAGGAATGAGATTTCATGTGTCTGCATTCACATCGAAATGGAAAACAAACATTTGATTTCAAACGTCACAAACTGTACTTTTCGTAAAAATAACTTCATTTCTGCCACCTTCCGGTCTATATGTCGTTAGCTCAACCCACCACTATTACAGTAAAACCGGAAATTTATCATTTGAGTAAACGTCTTTTCCACTCAGGGAGTGATAAAACATCAACACGGAATCGATATTCTTTCCGTCCCCCATCTTATCGAAGTTCCGACACCAAGCAGCGTTCAAATTTGTCAGCGCTCGAAAATACGACGTTTGTGACATTTTATGGGGCCCTAACTGGCGCGCGAGGTCGCGTGAAGAGCGCTCCTGGGAGACGCAAGCGCGTGAAAGATGCCGCGCCCTCTGCATAAACGCCCCTCCCCTCCCACGCCGTTTCCGCCCCGAGAAGGCAGCCCCCGGCGGAAGAATGGAGTAAAATATTATGTAAACACCAGCAGATCGACCGGGACGCCGGCCGACGCGCGCTCGGATCAATGACGTTTACTCAACGGTCTACGACACAAAACGGCGCGCCATCCACTGCTTCATCAGGGGGCGTGGAGTGTGGACGAGGGTGGAGCTATAGCGGCAGAGAGTGGTGCTGCGGGCGGGGCTTTGCGGGGCGGAGCTGGGGAGCGGGAATATGGCAGAAAGGGTGACAGTTGACAGTTGAAGTGGAGGTCGCATGGCCAGGAATAGGGATAATGAGACATGTACACGGGCACAAGGGTATTAGAAAATGAAACAGAATGGTAAGGGCAGAAAGAACAATGACGAAATAAAAGGTGAGTGAAATAATGAATTTGAGACTTCATGAAAATGTTAAAGCAGTACGCATAGTGAACGTTTCGGTATGTACGGTTTTTGAGCCTGCAAAAAAGCTACCAGACATGCCCGGCAGCACGAAAGGTGTAAGTTCCGTTGAAGATAGAGAGAACGGAGATGATCAAGCCGATAGTGACAAGGGGGCGTTGGCGATGACGCAGTCGCCGCCCGGGGGGGAAGCGCCGAGGGCGAAGAGGGAGGCGGGCGAAGAGCGACATGGGGCGCGGCCAGCGCCGCCGCAACCGCCCCCCGGGACAGGCGCCCCCGCTCGTAAATCATCGCCCCGGAACGCCCGCGGGGGCGTGGGGGCGGGCGCGGGCGGGCGCGGGAGCGTGGGGCGACAGCTCAGCGCGGACGGGCGGACGGACAGGCGGACGGACGGACGTGCGGGCGAAGGGACCAGCAGGACGCCCGCGTTTGTGTAAGAATCAAACTTCTCCCCCTGCCCGGACGCCGCGCGCAAACATTGTGCCGGAGGGACGCCGAGCAGGGGAGGGCGGCCAGGGCGTGACAGCGCACTGTCGCCGGGCGCTGCTGCTCCCATGACGACCGGGGCTGCCCTCCTTCCCTCGCCCTCGTTGCTGCCGACCGCAGTTCTCCACCGCGGCTCGCTGCGCGCGAGGCCAAACAGCGCCTCGCCGATCAAACAACAGGGCTGCAGTCGATAAAGGAGCTTCCGAACGTTGGGGCTCTCCAGTACCAAGTTCCTCTGTGACCTTCCCTTCCTAGAAGTGTGTGTCCAAAATGTGACTAGTGCCGAGAACATCACATTGAAATGCAGGCGGGTTTGTCAAAGTTTCTTTTACCGAAATTAGTGCAAGAAGAGCGAAACGACTGATGAAAGACGTCTTAAAGAATTAATAATCACGTGTGAAATTAGTGAACTATTAACGCTCACTTCTCTCAATGGACTCCACATTGCATAGATCGACAACCGATCGACTTTTCTGGGGGTTTACAGGAGATGAGCTTTTATACCAATCAACAATTAAAGGGCATTCTTACCGTCATATTTTGAACCCAAAAAAGTCTGTCTCCTAAAACTATTAGACAAGACACATTGAAATGGTTTTAGCTCTGGAGAAGGTATGCAGGAGATTTCTAATACAAGGTGTGATCACACTGGTTATTACATATAACATAAAAAAATGACTTTTTGTGGGTACATCAATATAATTGTACATTTCCCACTAATAGAATCTTACTCCAATACACAACGTGAATATTACTTTCAAATAATGAAAAAAAGTCGTTAGTTTATGAATATGCAGTATAGTTAAACACGAATTTGTGAATTCTATGATCCTTTACTAAAGCTTGAGAAAGTGAAGTTTTGTTTTGAGCGAAGTCTTCAGAAGTTGACGCTTTTGGAGAGTCACTGTCCGAGACCTCGAACTCATGCTGCAATCAAGGCGCTCTGTGGCTCATCCCAAATAGAAAAGCGCAGTGATAAAACGGAACGATCCATCTCAATTTAACGTGCGCGTACGATTTCATCCATCAAAACGGACCGCAACGTCGCAAAGAGGAGGGAGGGGGCGGGCGAGAATATCGTGGTAGATAGCGCGATGACTCCGCCGCAGCCGAGTTAACGAACTCTCCTTTCGCGTGACTAGTGTCCCAAAAGCCTGTTGGGAAAGGGAGCTCGAAAATTTCGGGACCCCTTTCGCAGAATGAGTGGACCTGCAGTGACCAAACGAGGACGAATGAAGTTCTAGACGATTCGTCTATAAAGATTTTTACTGATGGAATCACTTGGCATTGTTACTGATGGATTATCTTCAGAAAACGATAACAACAATTAAATACGAGATTGATACAGAACAATTCGATAGATCACTAATAAGAAAAGGTTCCTGAAATGAATACAAAATTCAAACATTTCATATAAACAAAAAACGTGGAATTTTGCATGAACTTTATAGAAATGAAAACTCATGAAATAAAAGCAACATAAATCAAATTGATAAATTAAAATAAATATCTGATTTTTGGAATTGCAAAAAAGTATATTTGCTTCCTAGAAATTTTCTTGAAAATTATTTGTTAAATTTTTTATAATATACTCGAATATTGTGTTGATTTATTAATAAAAAATTGGAATACATACTACGTATAAACACTTGTTATGTTTCAGATGATAGGAAAAATATAACGCTCATATTTTAAAGTACAGAAATAGGTCAGTACCACGCCCATATAACTTGCGTATTTTTTAGGACAACGTAACATCTAAAAGGAGCGAAAGCCATTATTCAACAGCACTACTAGTCTGGCTCTGCGAAGAATAAGTGCGGCGCGACCCCAACAGTCTATTAAAAATAGTTCCCCTCGTTCGTTGTGCCGAAGACTAGTCGGTTGGCGTGGCGGGAGAAGACTTATTTCGAAATGAGACCGAGTAGAACCGGAGGATGAGAGACACGAGACTTTTTTTCGTGTTAAAATCTACGCAGAAGGTAGAACACGGGAAGTGATCCATCACTTTCAAGAGAACTTCGCTATTAGCGTGACGAAAAAAAATAAAAAAAAATAAAAAAAAGAACACACTCTTAAGGGTCCTCTACTTATTAAAATTACACTTCGAGATACTTGCATAGTGGAATTTAAATGTAAATTTCCGTGGAGTGCTAATAAAAGTTATGACGCGCGGAGGAAACGGACGAAGGATGAGCACCGCGCCGCCGCCGCCGCCCGCAGCAGAACTTCCGCGTCATTAATTACCCTCGTAAGAAGCCCGAACCCGCGCTGGAAATGCTCGAGATTTATCAGGCTCGTTTGTGCCCCGTAATCCCGCGTCATGTCGCGGCATAAACATCACGTCAAAATATTTATGTCACTCTAAACCTGTCCTACGGCCCTTTCTTTCTCGGGCGCGTCCTCCGCCGCGGACGCTCCGTCGCGTCCTCGCGGGCGTCTCCGGCGCCGAAAGACGACGCGACGACGGCCGCCGCGGACCCCGAGGGCGCAGGCGAGACGCGCGCGGGCTTTTTTCTGAACGCACCTCGAAACTCCGCTGTCGCGCTAATGGCGTTGTGAAAGACATCTGAAGGTGACGGGCCGCTGCCGCCGACGCGGTCGAGCTCGACCTCCTCCTTCCCCTACCTCCCCCCCCCCCACGCACCCTGCCGCCGACTCGCTTGGCGGTGATAATGTTTACTCGCTCCCCAGTACTTTCCACGGACTCCGGGATATGTAATCCTTCATGTAAGTGAACCACGTCAAGATATATGCTTCGCAGCTACACATGTTGAAACGCCTTTTGAGATGGACGATAGGCGCCTTTATGAGCCAATTTGTCTCATTACTCGTACCGCGTCGTCAGTCATAACAAATATTAGGGGAACTGCCGGGCGCCTCAGTAAAATCTATGGGTGTTTCATGCTAAAGTGGCCATTAAACGACAAACTGGCACTGAATGCGTGAGGAAGATGAAAGAAACGCGCCGTATTATGATCCTATAAATATGGTTCCAGGGGCACCTTTTATCTTGCAAATCCAGCTCAATGAAACTGATATTAAGATAGCCATAAATATTGCCGCAAATTAGATCTTATATTTCGGAGAGGCACAGAGTACTTAAACACAACCGAGAACAGAATGTTTATGATCTAATAAGCTTGGCGACGGGGTTGAACATCTTAAATTACAAATTAAGACATAGGAAACACAAACTTTCCGTTATTTGTAGTAAATTGATGAATTTGGCAAACAAGCAGCAGATATTCAGCACATTCTGGCGCTGATCCACACTTCTGCCATTTGGAAATATGCGTATTAATTTGAATTAAGTTTCTTAATTCCTTTATATTTCACTCACAAATTTTCTTAAATCAGAGGCAGAATTCCACTTATATGGACACTTATTGTTAGTTTAATGTCTAAAAATTCAAGTTTAAGGTCGACCTTAGAAAGCTTATGCCAATAATTCGCCCACACTTCTTCCCCGAGTTATGTTTGTACAAACGCAGAAAACAGAATGAAACAACTCACACAGGACGCCGACCGCAAGCAGGAGCAGGAAAAGCCAAAAATCCTGTTAGCGAGCGTCGGGACGCGAGACCGGCTCCGCCCCCGCCACGAATGTCCTTCCACGTGCCCGCCCCTCCCTCCCTGCCCTCTCTCCCCCTACCGCCACGAGCAGAAGGAAAACGCGCAGCAACTAGAGGGAGGAAAAAATGTGCGATGGTTTACACAAAACGCGCTGCGAACGCGACTGAACACGCCCGCGTTGGGGAGCAGAGGCAGAAACGGCAGTAGCGGTGGCGGTGGCATAGCGAGAGAGGCCGCGACGCTTCAGTCTGTGACCGAGAATTGAATTAATTCAGTTCAATTCAATGATGATTTATTCTACATGGCGAGGCTCAGGCCATCACACCTCTTCCGCCTGACGTCGCAAATTTCACTGCGCTCTTTTCGCCATCTGGCAGTGGGAGAAGGTATCACTCAGGTGACAAAACGGGCGATTAGAATTTGATTCAGAGGCTTCTTGTAGGCTTGAAGATCTTTTAATGCAATAAATCAAAATGAGAGCACTCTACGGCGGCGTAAACTTACGCGATCGGGTTAGAAGTTGAGAGAGGAAGATGCACAAAGAAAGTAACCTAATGAAATTTGAAATCGCGTGAATAGCGTATGATTGAACGAGATAAGGGATGGCACTGTAAAGTAAAACGTAAAACTTCTATATTAACTAAGGAAAATAGAATTATAATGGATTGTTGTGATATAAACAAAATCTGTAACTTGAGAGGATGTATTCATATTACATAGGTGCAGGGTATATGAATAAAATTAGCAGTTTTGTGACAGTAGACCTCGCGTATCACACGTTTTCAATTTCTTCAAGGAACGTTTATTCCCAATTGGAAGAAACTCGAAAAACTCATTTGCACCTGCAGGCGTCACAAACACATCACACAAAACAGAAAAAATATTTTTCGGACAGAGGAAATGTCGAGTTAAAATCAGGACCTTCTTTCGCTCAGTTAAAAATTTATCCAAAATAAAAATAAATATAAATAAACAATATGTCATATTAAAATTAAATTAAATGTACCGAACAAAACAGGTAACAATCACAATGACGTAATTATAAAATACGAAAGGGGTATATTTTTTTAAAACTTCGGAAAAGGGATTTAAATTAGCACATCGAATGCTGAAGGCAGACATGACTGACATTAGAAAGAAATCTAATACAGAACTTAAGGAAAATGGTACGGAAGTGAAATTAATGAAGATTGCTCATTGGAGAGGCAACTGCACTTCCATTTCTCGCAACATGAACCTGGTAGCAGAGAAATGATCCCACGGGCCAGAGGCAACGGTGGCGACCACGACAGCGGCGCCGGCGGCGGCGGCGACTGAGTGTGTGAGCGCCGCTTGTCCTTCCGTGCCGACAACGGCCTCTTTGAACGCTGCCATCTGCGCCCAGGGTCACGTGGGTCATCAGCCCGAGTAATTATTACTGCGAGACCCGACCGCCGCGCCGCCCCCGCCGCCCCCGGCTCCGCGAGTGATGTATGACAATGTTCGCTATGAATGTACTCACTGTTAAATCTACTGGGAAATGAGTGCTCCCTTGATCCGCCCCCTTTTACGAAAAGAACACGAAAGAAAAAAACAAAGACGGGGCGGGCAGCGGCGAGCAGAGGGGGCGCGGCGAGAAGAACGAAGTCGAGACGTAGAGCCGCGCGTGTTGTCCTTTTTTATTTTTGTTTTTATTTTTCTTCTTCTTCTCCTTCCTGCCGGAGGAAGTACGGGCTCGAATGTTTCTGCTTGAAAGGATGTTCAGTTTCGGAGATTTATGCCGTGATGCGGCCGACGGCGGTGGAGAAGAGCGCGCCGGACTACAAGATTTTGTCTGTGGGTCTACTCGTGGCCGGCCCCCTTTTTGTGAGAGCTGTACACGATGCGGGCGCCGACCATCGTGCCTGTGGTGGCGCCGCCCCTGCCCTCCTGTCCACTTTCCGGGCGACGCACCGAGGCCCACGGCGCTGAGGAAATTTCTATCTTTAGACGCTGAATCCCGTACTTTCATTGAATTTGAATTACGTACATATTTTTCCACTATGGAACACTCTTTCTGTCATCTAAAGAAAGTCATAAAATGCGAGAAAAATTCGGTCAAATATCTGAAGATAGGCTTACTGTGATATTATGACAATGGTAATTGAACTCAAAATTTACAAAGCTGAATTCACGTAATATATCATTTTAGAATGATTGTACAAAAAGGGCTTAAATGAATTTTGAAATAAACGACAGTCAAACCAAGGGAATTATGGAGGTTTTTGTAATAGAATATTTTTTATATTTAGAATATTAGAATATTTATATTCCAATTTTGAAACTTTTAGTAAAGAGTACTATTAATTACAATTATATTTTTTTGATTTTTTCTGTGCTTCTGTTCGAAATATCAGAGTAGACTTTCACGTAAGCAACATTGACTCTCCATTTTAACTACAGGGAAACAGCATGGATTGCTACGGAAGTAATATGACTCCGAGAAAAATGATCACGCAAATCTTATGGGGATATCCCTCTCCCATGCTTCCTCCCGCATCCACGTGGCACTCCATCTGGGATCGCGTCCGCCCGAGTCAATCGGCGAGGCCCAGATTTTTCTACCTCCACCTGCGCGGCTGCGCCCATCCTTCAGGCGCGAGGCCCTTACGGACGCGCGCAAGAAACGAAGGTCTTTTCCCGGAGTTGTCTTTATTTATGACAGAGACTTCCACTCCCGCCCCCGGGCCATCAATCGCAGCGCCGCAATACAGGTAGCGCTGCCGCCCGCCCAGGGGATTCTTCATCGCCCCGCCACCCCCGCCCTTCCCCCGCCCCGCCCCCACCCCGCCGCGCGTTTTTCTAAGTCGGGTGGTGGCACTAACGAGCCTATGACTGTTAATCAACGGAGCCCCTCGGAAGTCGAACTCGTGCCTTCGAAATAGATGGGCCGGGATGTGTTCTGAAGTATGTTGTTTTCGAAGCTTCTTGTCTTGGTACGTCGTTTGTGGAGAGTATGGATCTCAATTATTACAAATTACAATGTGAATTGACGTTGAATTGACGTATTCCTTCCCTGGATTATTGGGTGCAGGAAGATTTCTTTGTACCATTCATTCTACTAATTTACACTCTGATGGCAAAGACAATTCTGCTATTATTCAGTAGGTTGCCTTAAATTACTTTTTCATTCACACAGAATACAAACATTTTGGTGAAGTTGAAGTTTCTTTTTCAAAATTTGAAAAATTAAATGGGAACGAAACTTCTTTAAAGTATAATTCAAAGTGATTTGGTGCGTCGTCGTGGTGTACAGACGACCACACATTAAATCACATCATTTATTTAATGAACTGCCATTGAAACATCAAGATACAATGTAACAACTCGTAAACGAAACTAACAAGAATATCCAGTTTATAACTTTGTAGTAACACTGGCAGTCAATTTTCTTCCTTTGATGTAATACATTTCAAAGGGAAAAAAATAATATTAAGCAAGTTCTAAAAATACTTTTCCCTATCAATAATACATAAAATTAAAGAAATTGGTGTTAGTTCTCTTTTTTTAAGCATCTATTAATCTTAGTAAAATGCAGCAGTTTTGAATATCTATATTAGTTTCATACAAATTCTAAAGCGAATTTTCACCGATTTTAGCCAAATTTCTTTCCGATTCGAAAAGAATGAAGTCGATGTTCTTTTCCCGCATCCTCTTGGCCTTCAGTGAAGAACAAACTTCCCTACTTTAAGTACGGGCTAACGACCACTGCCATTTTCCTGCCGCACGTTGCATTTGCCCTTTTGAATTAACGATCTGCTCTCGTTCGGGTGAGCCGCGGGCGAAAATAATGAAAACATAATTGCCCTTTGAGGACACACGAAATGCCGGGACGTGTAATTTCGTGAAATTTTATCTCCCTTTCATGAAAATTGCTGTGTATTTTTTCCTCTTCCTACCTCCCCAAGCCGCCAGCAAAATTAAAATATTTTCCAACCCAAAAATTATGAATTATATACCTTCAGGTTACAAAATTATTAAATGCACGTATTAAAACACAGCATAGATGGCAGCAGCGTATGAGGAGCTGAGACTTCTCTCTCTCCTCTGCGGCAACGGACGCGGGTCGGGCAAGAGAGAGAGAGAGGCGCGCGCGGAGGAGAGAGACGGAGAGAGTGGCAGGCTCTCTCTCCCGGAGCGGGCGAGCGATTGCTCTCTCCCCCCACCCGCGCGCCGCCGCCGCCCCCGCCGCCGTCGCCCCACCCCGCCGACTCTCCTATCACGACACAGCTTACTTGGCACCCCACAAAAAAGCGGCGGGGGCCGGCGGGGCCGGCGGGGGGCGCCGGATCATCCCCGGTGCGTGCAACACCGGCACAAGTGCACGCTCAGTTCTGCAGCGGCGCGCGGCCGCGACGGATCCCAGGCCGCTGCGCCGTCGCCGCCTCGCAGCCAATGGCGCACGCCTCTACAAGAGAGCGCCACTCCATGCGGCTGATGCTCGGCAATGCCTTTCGGAATAGCAGCCGAACATACAACATTGGTTTCGTTTCTTTAATATACTTCACTCTTATGTCAAATACAAAAAAATAAATAATATTCACACAATTTGAATTTAGATATATAATACAATTAGTATGTCTCTTTCATTTCTCTGAAAACTAATTTAATGTATAAAGTTACATAGTTAATATTACTCAAATACATGCTTCTAATTAGTGAGTTTATAGAACAGTGATACCCTGCCAAACTATGTTCATTGTGTACACATATTCGATATAAGATTAAATGTTGCGATTTTGACTAAAATGAATATGGGGATAGGTATTTCAGAAATTTTAAATTTTCATTGTGAGGAAAATATTTTATGTTTACAATTACAGGGCATAATTACAAGGCTGGCAATAATAAAATAATTAATGTTTGAACAATATTTTAAAATATGTGATACATACTTGAAAATTTGACTCACTGGAGATATAATGTTGCAAAAAAATATGAAAAACGTTATGTAGATTTCAAATAATAATTTGCAAAATGGTTTTCAGTTGTTTGAGGTATTTGGATTTAGATAAATATAAATAAATTAATTTCCATGAAAAATGAAAAAATTAATATCTAAAGTGCTCATGCATTCACAGCAAATGTGTATTATCTTGAGTATTTTGTACATTATGTCCTCAACAAAGTCTAACATAACATTATTAAAATATTTAATTTAAAAGAAGTTGTAACAATTTGATGGAAGAAATGTGGTAAATTGAATTTAATGTGTGCCTCCCGAATGAAAATATTTGTTGAATATCAAAACGATATTTACGAGAGTTAAATTATTTTTTAAAATGTCAACCAGTTTTTGTTTAAAAAATACAGAAAATCGTAACTAATGCAGGTTTAATTTGGTGAATCAATTCGTAAAATTTCGTACAAAAAATTTACTGTGCATTGAAAACTTAATTAATACAGTTGGCAGCTAAAATTAATATTCTTTACATCTTAAGACGACCAATTATCACCATAATATCCCTTTTAAAAATATTTTTACAGTCCAGTCACTGATGCCCAGATGCAACTGATCCATAAATTAATTGATCCTTTAATTATGCACCATTGCAATTCAGAGAGTGGTTCCTTCACGCAGGTGTATCTACTTTAAAAGGGCGTTTAGATTTGATTAGAAACGCGCCCAAAAGAGGACAAGAACTTTCCAATGATTACAGCGAAGATAAACTAATATGGGATGTTAAAGTCAGCCGGTTCAATTTTTTGTGGCGTGTACCTAAATGAAGACGTTAAGAATATTGAACTGTGAAGAACCGCTCGTGAAAAATGACTTCGAATCGCATGTTCTTTTTCTGATCATGACAAGAGCATTTTTCAGTTTGCTAATATGCCTCATTTGTATACGCTCTGAATGGTAGAGAAATGGCCTATACAAAGGTATTTATTAACGTCAATGTTTTCCAAAGATCTATGTATTTATACAATCAATTTTGTCCATGAATAATATGTATACTATTATTTTGCCTTTCCAAACAATTTAGTTACTACAATTTTCTTGAGCAATAATGGTGTGTTTGGATCAAGTATCACCAACTTATAGACATACCAATGAATTTGAACTGAGCACTGTGCAATATCATTTTAATTGTATTATATTTTGAGAAAACTAAACTTTATTATGCATGATCTAAATAAAACCAATTTATACATTATCTAATAATTACACATGAAAGAAACGCTTTTAATTTTGCACGTACGACCGATACTAGATTATCACATAATTTATCAACGTTATATATATATATATATATATATATATATATATATATATATATATATATATATATATATATAAATTCCAATTAAATTATTGAAAATTATGAGTTTTTAATTTCTAGAAAACAGATTCATGAATTTTGAAAGTAACAAAAATATTTAATCATACTCATTCGTTATTTAGCAAAATTTCAGCACTCAGTCTATTAAAGTCCTAAGTCAGTGACGAGAACGAGGAGGCAAGGCATGCCACTCGAGCAAAAAGTGAGACCGGCCAATCGGAAGCGAAGCGCATCTCCGCGGAGCGCGAGCGCGAACGCGCGCGTCTCCCCGCGAACGGCACCTGCTCCACGCGCCGCGCACTCGGTATTGACCTGTTCGGCGTCGGCAGGCGGCGTCGGCGTCGGCGGGCGCTACCCTAGCATTACGCGCAGTCGCCCATCAATTCCCGCGCGCCCACGAGGCAATTTCTTAACCCGGGGTCGCGATGAAACGATAATCAGGGCAGCGGGGTGCGCGAGCGCGCGGGCGGGTCGGCCGGCCGGCGCTGGCGTCGGCGCCGGCAGCCGCCGCGACGCCCGCCGTCCCCGGCTGCGCCACCGCCAACGCCCCGGCGGCGGCGGGCGAAGTTTTACGCCTAGGGCGCGGCAGAGGGGCGCGGACGCTCGCCCACGACGCCGGGCCTGCCCACGCGCGTCGCCTCGCGTCGCGGCCGCGAGGAGCAGCTGTCCGGACGCCGTGGGCACGCGCGGTGTTTGAGTTGGCAGCCCCGCGGCCGCGCACGGCGACGAGGGTGGTCGGCGCGGAAGTGCGCCGAGGTGGGGTGGGTGTTGGTGCGGTTATTTTGGAGGCGAGTCTCCCGGGCTGTTGTTTCAGGATTGGAATATTAATAACCGTGAATTTGAGAGTGTGCTGTGCACATCTCGCCAGTTTCATTTGTTCGGTTGGGCAAGAGTAGATGAAACTAAGTTGCGTGATCCTCTATAAAGGACCTCTATAGAGAGGATAAAATATGTAAGCTGTTTCAAACAGCTTATAAAAATGTTTAGCTGTCGATGGTGGATGATAGGTAACTGAATATCTTATGTTATTTCTCACAAATTCAGTACAATTAGGAATAGAGGTCCTGTATAGAGGGGATAAAATATATAAAATTTATTTTATCCCCTCTA